>JAFLJL010003428.1:0-49480 GCA_018398815.1 Conus ventricosus | reverse complement strand
AAAAAATAAGCAGATTTAATCATCGTAAAATAGAGATCATTGTCATTGTCTTTCACTCTCTCTCTACTAAACATTTTTCTTTACAACTGAGCTGGAAGTTAAGACTTACACTACAAAGATCTATGTAATTATGAAATGTATTGAAAATTGATATAATTTGTAAAATTGTTTTGTGAATATAAAGTCAGGCCTCTGACCATGCCCCCCCCCCCCCCCCCCAGCATAGTAATAAGAAATAAGTTTGGGGGAAAAAAAGGTGATGGATATAATAGTGGATATGTGGAAAGCTAAAATGCCCGCGTGAGTATTCTTTTAAAATCCACATGGATATGATAGTGGATATGTGAAACTGGAAAGGCTAAATGCCAGCATGAGTATTCTATTTAGAACCAATCACATTAACAACAGACAAACAAATCCATGTAGCAATTCATTAACAGCAAGGTGTTGTAGTCCAAGGGCCACACCACCAAAAAAGGCCTAGAAAATGAAAGTGTCAGCTAGGACCTCGCATTGAAATTTTTTGATTGATTTGGAAAGAGGGTCAGTAGTGTATTACTTTTGACATACTAGAACTTTGAACTCAATCTAGTTTGTGAGAAATATGCATTTAAAAGTGATACTTTCAGTCAAAAAGACAAGTATTTTTTAAACAAGCAAAATCTGAAAAAAAAAGGCATATGACATACTCCAAACCAACTTTCAGACACCTCAGGTAATAAAATAATGTAAGGTCTGAGGTATGGGTTCATAACAGGCACCAAAAATGCGAAAAAAAAACGTAAAAGATAGTTTTCAATTTACCTGATTCTGAGAAAGAATTTTGTCCCTTAGTTGAACTGATGCAGTCCTTATGTGCACATAATATATTTCCATTGAAATCAGCCCACATTCCATACCGTTCAAGTCAAGCATAGCACAAATTCACTGAATTATTTTCACAATTCTATTTTTGTTGTTACTTTAGATGACTGTCCACTGATGAAATTATAAATTTTGGCATATATTGCTTGATCCACAATGTGACGTTTTTAATAAGACCCATTCATAAATGATGGTTGAATGCTCAGGCAAGAACGATAGACCGTAGTAGGAAAGTCAATGCTTTCGTCCACACCCTTCACTTTCTTTCTACAGATGGAATAAGAGGTTTTGATTTTGATAACAACTGAATTTAATAAAGTATGAACAAGATGATGGTGATCTGCAGTGAATATGTCGTATGGTTGCTTTGAATGTTGATGTCCGTTTGTTCCTATGAAATGAATTGCATACAAAAGAAATTAATCATGCACATATACTTGTAACAACAAAGTCTCTGTCCTTCTCCTCCTCGCTTCTGCAGTAGCACAAATATCAATTGTCCGCTCGTGCTACAAAAAATATCTTCCGGAGAGTACACACAGAATATAGTTATGAACAAGAAAATATACAAAGAAAAAAATGTCTGAGTGTGTTGTAGCGTGCTTGAATGTGGAGGGATGTGTTTATGTGATTGCCACGCAGCTTCACGGAATTGTGTAGGTTACGGAGTTCCGTGTCGTTCAACAGTTCGCTGCCAGATCCCGGCAGGTTGACACACCAGAGTTCCTCTCGACGAAGAATTGTTAGCGGGAGAAAGATCGTATGCCGAAGGTGAAGTAGAGATGCGGAGAGATGATAGGAGGGGTTGAAAAGGGAAAGAGTAGGAGTGGTAGTGGAAACAGGTAGAAGCAGAAGTTAAAAGTAAAACTGCAAGATAACAATTGTCTTAGATCTTGCTAGAGTGGACATCAATTTTCACCATTACACGCTCTAAAAACACACTTTACAATTGCATTACGCTTGCTTATTCTTTTACAACTGATTTCCTTCAAACAAATTTGCTTTACGATAAAACTCGTTAGCAAGGAAGGAAAAATGTTTACGAATATTCCAATCTGCCTTGACTGAGTGATTTGCCTAAGTTATGTTGATGAATTCCAATTATATTTAATCCTTGAAAGGATTAAATCAAATGGCGTCAATCTTCATATATTACAGATCACTTAGATTGAGAAAATGCTTGTTCATATCTTAACTGTTTACGATTCTTTCAATAATAAATCAGCATTCACAAAATATACATCTTTAAATATTGGTTGCATACAAACGGTGGGCTGAAATAGAATTTACATAATATGGGATTAGTCATGCACACGATATGATGAGAGCAAACCAGATGAAAAATGACAGTCTAGTCATCATACGTGTTGACGGTAACCTGAAATATTTAATTCAGGGATTTTAAATGATCGCGGCAACAAAATATGATGTATCGGTAAAGTGCCTTTAATACGATTTTATTGAAATAAATTTTGTTGCGCTATACGAAAAAATGATTTCGATCTATTTACCTCAAACAGCCTTTTGACTACAGCAAACAGGAATGCCACGGAAACGAGGAGACTCGTCTTTAGACCTTCCGATAAGTTGTGGTTGTCGTCGTTATGTATTGTGCTTCAGTGGCTCGACTGAGACCTCCAAAGGTTTCTTGCTCTTCGAATAACTTGACTTTCCGGCGGAGCCAATTTCATGTCGACCGGGTGATCAAGATTCGCCGATGCAACGGTCAATACTTAATGCACCATGCGGGACGGAAGAAAGATTACCACTGACACTTGGATTAATTGTGATGGTCGTACGATGGTTTTCCATACCTACGATTGTAAATTATTTTATATTATACCAAATACAAGTCTGCTGTCGCTTGATGAAATTATTAAACGTACTTGCCGTAATGCAAAAACTAACAATTAGTTTTGTGTTTGGACATAGAAATATTAAACCAGCGCAGAGCGAATAGACGTATGTATCGATTGCTCATTGTCTTATGAAATGACCCGAGATTTATGAATTGAAGTAAACAACTTTTAATGACTGTTTTCTGGTCTAATTGTTCAGCAAAGTACCTCCTTATGCATGTGGTTAGTGTTGACTGTTGTGACATGTTGTAGACGGCATCAATGATGGAAATGTTCACAGAAGCACAGGCGGCACGGCTGAACATGCTGCATTTAATCAGTCCAGGGTGGCAAAGGGAAGGCTTTCAAGCGTCTGGGCGCATGCGTGAGCACAAAATACAACATGTCTTGTTTTTTTTACAGTGGTCACTTTGGCATTTGGTTTGTGCAGCAATCAGTGAGATTGTAGGTTCGAAATGAGATTGTCTGCTCTTTTTAGGAAATATAATGTTAGTTCAACCACACTGTTTTCTTTTCGGGATTTGTGATGTTAGAATTTATGGGTGAAGTGGCATTTTCCACATATGTCGTGGCAACGGATGTTGTCCACAATGATTGCAATCATTCACACAGTGTGTTGTGTTTTGTCTTTATAGTTTCTTCTTGGTAAGTCAATGTTGTCCAGGACAGCGTTTATATTGAGGACTGGTGATAGAAGATGGCACTGGGTTTTCTATTTCGCATCAGTGATAGAAGCCTCCACTCTCTGAAGTGTTGTCTGTGGTGGTACCAATGCCCATGTCCATTCAATTGTTAAAAGTCTTCATGATCTGTATTGGTCTTACACCTTCCAAAGATGATCTGCTTTGGTGTGGTGTAATTCTGGTTTGCCAAGGAATAATGTCGTGTGAGATGGATTGTATCTTTTGCTTTAATGCATGGAACATGTACATGATCTGTTCAAAATTCAATGTGAAAACTCAGATCCAGGCATATGAGTGTTGGATAATTTGCAGATACATTTTTATAAGATAGTTCTCATTCCATCATCTGAAGAAGGCATGAAGTTTTTTGGAGTTGTTTCAAACATTCCTTCAGAAAGAGCAGATGTTAGAGTTGCTTCCATTCATTTTCCAATCATTGCTGCAGCTTTGCTGTAAATCTTTGACTGTTTTTCCAAGTCTAAAGTCTTTGTTTACTCAGCTGTGTCACAAGTTGGCTGTCTATTCAGCTTGTGTGTCTGTTTCAGGTGGTTATCTCTGGGCCTTAAGATCTGAGTATAGATGATATTGTTTGATTAATTGCTCTTAGGTTCACTGTCTTTTGATTCATACTGGGAGTAGTTTCGATTTTCTAGTTTGGATAACCTCGTGGACCTTTTTCACACCAGGAGATTGTTTCGATCTTGAGCTTTTCGCAAAAGAGTTTCTACCAGCTCTATGGCATTACAAGGCAGGTATGCTGACTCTGTTCGGAAATTCCCATCATATCATAAAGATTTTTCACTGGAGGTTCCAAGTTGAGGATGGAGATGGCCTGTGCAGCCTACTGCCCTGGGGGTCTTCTCTGATACTGTTGGAAATATCCATTCGATGCTTCTGTCTATTCTGCTGAACTTACTGCCTATGGTATGGCTTTGAAGCTAATATCATTCTTAAAGAGGGACTTTCTGGTTCTGTCGGATTCGCTGTCAGTTTGGAAAGCCATAGCTGGCTGCAACTCCTTTCGATCAGAATTTTGATTTCTTTGAAACTTTTTTAGCAAGTGAAAGGGCGGTTACACTTTATTGGCTAGGGTTCTGGTCAAGTTGGCAGCGGGGGAACGAAATGGTTGATCGTTTAGCCAAGAACGCCACAGAGAGAAATGTTCCAACATTTATATTCCATGTTAGATGTGAACAAAGTTCACGATTATGTGAGAGACTCTGGCAGGAGGATTGGAAACACAGACGAGTACAAACTCTTTCAGCAGATCCGTCCAAACCTTAAGGACTTCCTCCATCCAGTCGGGAGGTTGTTAAGAATGAAACGGTTCTGTGCGGCTGCACACCGGCCTTCGTATTTTACCCAGGTTACCTTTAATAGAGTGAAGAAGCTCGGGGGTTGCATTCCATGTCATGCGACTCACAATGAAAAGGTTCTTTTAGTGTGTTGGGGACTTGCACGATGTGAGACACAAACCTTTACAGCGGAAGTCATGAAGTCTGTTCAGGGATGTCAGCCTGGATGTGGATCTTGAGTTTTTGAGAGAGATTACTATTTTCATTGATTTAAGATTTTACGGAAGATAGATTTTTAATCAAAAGTTTTGGTGCGTTTGTAGACGATGTCATTTAATGAGATGTATGAAAGTGGGGTTTTTTATTTTTTTTTATTTTTATTTTTTTTTAATTTTTTTATGCTGTGAGTGATTTTAACGTGGTGACAGCCTGATGTGGGCCCTTTGCGGTCGGCTGGGTATAAGCAACATTATTTATCTTATATGGATTCATCACTGTAGTCATTTTTTCAGTGTTTCTAGTTCTGTGTTTTCTAACAAATGCTATGCCCAGCACTGGAAAAAACAACACCACTGTGACGTGATTTTGAACCTATGACTTGCAAAAACAGTGTCAGAGTCTATATGAGGATGGTTTTCAATTTATATGTGCTTTTACAATTGTTCGCTAAAGAAAAATTTTCCTTTTTTGACTGGTTTGCCTAAACAGGTTGTTGAGTTAGTGATGGTGGCATTTGAGCTTAGTGATGGTGGCAATTCTTCCCCTTCATTGAGCTGTGGTTCTATGACATTTCATAAAGAATGAATCAAAAGTTTTTGCAATGGGCACGTGGTGAAAACAAGGTAAAAGTTGACTCGGATGAACCTCACAATCATTTGTTTGGGCTTCACTGTCCCCTGGAGCGTATTGCATCAATTCTTGTTACAGGAGTTGTGATACCTGTGAAAGCAATGAGATTGTTATTAAAACTAAGAGGTCTGCGGGTGGGAGGGCGGGAGAGACGGGGGCAAAAATAAGTGCGAGGGAGGTGGACAGGAGGAGAAAGGAAGGGAGAATATAGAAAAGGTTTTGCAATATAAATAAAATACAGTGGTGAATTCTTAAAAAACAAAAATATTATTAGCAATAACTGCCAGTCCCATTTCATCATTATCAGCATCACTTATAAATACAATAACAAAACCATAACAGCAACTGATAACCTCTTCAAAAGGAGTAATATGACACAAAGTAAAATGGGTGGCTAAGGAAGAAAAGTGGATTGAGATTAGCATACATGATTGGAAAAAAATGAATGCCTTATAGTGATAGTTCACTAAAAAAAGGTAGCCTGAGGGTGAAGATACCACACCGACTGTCAGAGAAAGAGGAATGGGGAATGGATGATGAATATGAAAGCAAATGATGAAATTGTAACAAAAGGATGTTAGATGAGGGGAAAAAAATCTCAAATGAGAAGTAGGTTAAATTACTTTTTTATTTGTTATCAAACAAGGGATCTATGAATCAATTTCTTCTGCATCTGTCAGTCTCTTGAGCACACACATGTTTGCACAGTGAAAAATACAACTACACCTGTCATTCACTTCTAACTAAAACAAGACAGTTGAGGACAGCAACACAACACCAACACAGGTGGCCAACATGCGCGAAGAGAGAAGAGGTCTTCAGTGTGAAAATGGGTGTGTGTGTATGAACTTACTTGCCTCACAGCAGAAAGTCTGGCTGTACTGAATGTCATGGAGGACATCAGCTCTTCTGAAGACTGACAAGGGCATCTAGAATCTTGCTTAAGGGCCTCATGTTGGTTTCATCAGTTAAACCGATTAATATTACTGCATAGTTATAACAGCAAACAACACACCAAACACATACACACAAACACAACACGCACACGACCAACACAACACACACACACATGAATGTTTTAACAATCAGGTATAACATATGCATTCAAATACACCTTACATATGATTAAATGTGAAATTTTAATATTCAACACATCTAAAAGTAAAACTTACCTATGTACATGCATAAAATCATAAACATGAATAAAAATTTATGCTGATGTCCTAATGTCCGTAATCTTGCATTTCTAGAAAATAAAGTCCATACCAAAGACCCTCTTTTTATTTACTTGCTTTGCACTGCATAGACTTTTTTAAATGCAGAATTCATGCTTGTAACATGTTGTTTTTGATGATCAATGGCTTATATTATCATCATCATCATAGAGAATGTAAATATACGGGTTTCAAGACCCATGTTATTTTGACGAAACCTTTTACATCAAATCACGTCCATCTCATGTCTGTTTTGGACTAAAATTACACCGTTTCACAAAAAACATTAACACCTCAAAACCTTAAAAATCGACGATAATTAGAACATTAAACGGGGGGCTTACGTGCTAGTTAAGTAGGGGGATGTTGAACCGTATATTTACATTCTCTCAAACACATAAAAATTAATAAACATTTAACATTTATATGGCTGATGCCCTACCCAGACTGGCCCTGCTGTTGTTACGTGATCTGCAAAATACGATAGTGCATTACTGTCCGGACCATCGAACTGCCCACAGACTGGTCCTGTGTTGTTCTCGTTACGGTGACTCGCAAACGATAAAGTGCATTTCTGCCCTGAAGCGAACCACTGCAAGCGACTCAATTATTATTCATTGCGCGTGACGTAACAATTGGCTGGAGGTATGACGTTCATTTTTGGTCGGTCGAGAGGTTCGCGACCCAGCCCAGTCTGCCATTTGTGACGGAGCGCACATTGGAGGGTGTGTTGTGTAGAGTGGTGCATTTTTCTGTGATAGAAGTCGATTTTATAGAAATATTTCTTGTTCAAGACCGATTTCTTCAGATATTAGAGAGAGAACTTCTGGCATGCAGTTGCTATAAATTTCTTAGATTTCTAACACAGCCATCAACTTTTAATTCTAATGACATGGTCAAGCTTACTTTAAACAAGCTCAAATTCTCGCTACACCCAACCCAGGGGATTGTGGACAGCGGAGAAATGTTTTTTTTGCAAGAGAATCCACGAAACTTTAAAAATGACGACATAAATGAACAGATTAAAAGAGACGGACACAGGATTTTTATTGCCAAAGAACCTGACATGAAAGCTTGAGCAATTGTTAAAAGAACAAGAAGGGGAGACAAAATAGAGCAGGAGACACCCAAGGCAGAAAAGAATTTTCACAACATGAATACCCGCTATTTTATGGCAAATCGGCGACGTTTCAAATCCGCTATTTTAGAGAGCTTTTATGAATCGTATATTTTCCAAAAAGCAAATGAAAGTTGAAATTGTAGAAAGACTACAAAAAGGGTATGAGAAATTTGAGGAGGCAAGAAGCACAGTCCTTGTATAATTTACATTCAGTTCGGTAACTTCTTGATTTTGTGTAACCAATGGCAGGGAAAACGAAAGGAAAGATGGAGAACGAAGGAATCATGGGTGTTTGGTTGAAGAAAAACGGGGTATTCTGTTGTTCACGCACGATAAATTCGTGCTGTTGCAAGTGTTCATTTTGGTTACACAGGGTTTTATGCTGTAGGACTTCCATTTCGTTTCATTCTGCAGCTGAATGAAATCAATGCATGCTGCAAGTGCCCGAATTTGCACAGTACTGGAAACGTGTCCGGCACATAGCAAGCACAGCACGCTCAGCAATCAGTAATCGTTTACGGTGGCAGGCAACCGCCAAAGCACAGCCTAAAATAGAAACAGTTCTCTGCGCGTGAACGGTGGCCGATGCTGACATTCTCACTCCTGTCCCATGACTTTGTGGGCTATAATGCTTTTTGCAGTTTGTGGTTAGTGCTTCACGTTTCGCTATTCACCTGCTTCCCGTTCTATGAGACTCGGCCCAAACATCTGTGGGGAGTTGGATAAATTTGGAGGATTCTTCAAGACTTTCCAATCACTCAACAATACTTTGAATCATCTTTTGTGCGCAAGAGTTTATCCTTAAGAATTCATGAACTCATGGGATAGGTTTGATGAAGACTGCTTCCTCCTAAAGGCGCTTTCTTTTTAGTTTAGATCGTCGTATGTATTGTTTTATCCTGTAATGATGTGCTTATTCTTAATCTTATGAAACAAGTTTTGCTGATGCTAGGCTTCAATAGCTGTGTGCTTTTGTTATAATTTTGGAGGTAATTTTTTCATAAAAAAAAGCACGGACAATCATTGACAGGGCGCCTCTAAAACTAGAACAAGGCATCCTAATGCTTTAGGGCTGGGCCCCCCCCCAGCCCCAGTGGATAAAAGAGCCAACACAGACCCAGCACTTACGCTAGCTACAGTGCTGGAGCCTAGTAATTTAACATAAGGAAAAGAGTATTTTTAAAGATTTAGCATATTTTCTTTCTAGTATCCATATACTTATCCAAGTGCTTAGAGAAGGTTATTTGCCAATCCTAGCCAGCTGATCCTTAACCCAGTTTCGGAGCAGCTGACCCTAGGAATTGGCATATTTATCAGTTTTCTCATACTCAGTGGACTTGTTTCTAATGGGCATGCGCATTTAATGGAGGTAAAAAAACCTGCATGTTCACAGTTCTATACCATGTTCGACGGTTGACTCTAGAAGCTGATATTATGTTCTTTAACATAGTAAGACTTTAAATAAACAAAAAATAACGACCCTACAAAACAACATACTGTGTAGGGTTATTCCGTTTTCAATACTAATTATACTAAAACTTTTCAGATTTCATGTTTTTGACTTTATTCCTGTGTTTTTCTTGTTCTTTTTCCCAATAACTTCATTTTCGCGCAAACATTCTTCAAATGGTCTCTGTTTTCATGTGACATATCAACACTACAGTCTTTATACTGTTCTCTAAAGTCTTTTAAAACGAGTTATATTTCTTGGCATAAATCACAACCTTTAGCCCATCAGGTCTTCCGCTGAAAGCCAGCTTTGACAATGTGGTTCCTCTTTTTTAACTTTATTTTTTCTGCTGAACAGTCATCTATTAATAAGAGTGTCTGCGTTACTTCAAATTCACTTTTATAAAAGTATTATAAACACTCACTCAGTTTAAGTGCGAGGATTATCTAAATATACGTCATTGTCTGTCCATATAACCTTCTATCATTGATATGCTTTGTTCCTTTTAAGTGTTGGACAGAAAATCACAATTTATGATCTATATTTATAGCGATAAAACTGTTTGTAATATGTCTAGGACTATAGAGTGTTTTTCCACAACCAGTCTGCCACAAATCATTGAACATTGAAGGGATTTTATCATAATAGTTTAACGGCTCCATAGTTTTATAACAGATTTAATCTTATCTGTTATTTATTTTTTTCATATCTCCGTCAAAACGTGGTCAGTATAATAAAAACCTATGGAGGGCATAAATGTGGTCGTATGATTAATCCAATTCAGTTTGTAAGGTTGTTTTTTCTATTTTTTAAGGTCAACATTGATTTTGTTGCTTGTTGTTATGATATAATATCTCACCATTTGTGAAGTAACGACGATTGGTAACGGGTAAGGCGTTTTACGTCTAAGTTTTGCCAGCTAACCGCCATTAAGTCCTTTTTAAGGGTCGTCACTAACCCGCACAACCCCATCCCTCTCCTCTTCTTGTAAAGACAGAAAATTTTTAAATATCATTGTGAACGTGTTCCTAATTTTTCTGCTTGGATAAGAACTGGGTAATTTTGTAGAAGCTTTTTTTACAACTGTTTCTTTTCTGTGGAGGATGTACTGTTTTTTCCCATACGGCGTTATTTCAATTTCTTTCCGACTATTGTCGTCCGGCATAAGACTTACATGTAAAGGGCCAGAGTTGAATGCTTTTCTGAAACTTTTTTGACGGCTAAAATATGTAAATGGGCTTATGAATTCAAATTTTATGTCCCATTCTAAATATGGTTCTAAGTGCCATTTGAGGTCAGGTTTTCGAACATTTTATATTCATACTGGCCAACATTATTTGCCTCTAGATTGCGCAGTTGTTCTAGTTTAGGAAACTTTTTGCTGTCGCCAACCTCTTTGCGTTTATAATCACCATCTTTAGTGTACTCAAAACCATACAAAGCGCCTATCTCACCGTTCTGTTCAAAGTCCGCAACGTCTGCAAGGTCTTTTAATTCTAAGGTTATACACCTACAGGCGCTAATGTAACTCCGATTCTTCTGGCCCACGCGACATTATTTTTTAGTAACGTATTATTTTATTTCCAAAACAATGTGCAGGTTATCACATTTCACAACTTTCCCCGCTTTGTCTTTGATTTTTATATTAAATGATCCGACCCTCCACAAACTAATCTTTTAAACTGTAAATTAGGGAATTGTATAATTTCATAATCGCAATATGCAGCTTTCCCTGACGGAAGAGCTCTTAAAACAGTTGAGGGCCTTCCATCATATAAGTTTTCATCAGTGCTCAGCTCATCCAAATGAACATAGAGTAATGAATGTAATGCAAGATCGAGCGGATTTTCTCCCTCATAAGTAGTTTTGTTTGACGTAACTCTAAAACTATGAACGGACCGATTGGCAGTTGTAAAGCCTAACATTTTAGCTAGCTCTTTATCAAAATAGTACCCTACTTCTTCTTCTTCAGGTTTGAAGGTCAACATTGTTTTCAGATTCGCATTGTTAAGTTTGAGAGCAATGTCAAGTTACTCATTGCTTCTTTTAGCGAGCAAAACCCGTAATAACCATCAGGTATGGTTAACTGGCTAACTAATTGGCCTCTATTATTAACTTTTTTAATCTTATTATTCTCCTTGGCTTTGCTTATATTAAACCATACGACTTTGTAGAATATTTCATGGAGCGCGACCGTTCTGGTTCCGCATTCGTTATTAATAGCATGCTCTAAAAACGAAGGGCGGTCTTGAGTTGTTATTGTTACAAACATTTTTTGAACGAAATAAAAATGAGCGCGTTCAAATATACTAAGATGCAAAATATTCTGTTGGGCCGCACTACAATCTTAAAAATATAGCAACTGACACCCTCGACATTTCTGTGACTCAGTCTGATGCCTTTCATAAAAAGGTGAGTACTCCATTAAGCAGATATCTTAACCCCCCTGTTAAAAAAGACTACATCGCAAAAGTGTGGTTCAGTCATCCGATGCAGTTTTATCAGAACCAGTTAAACTTTGCTGTGTTTTGTGCATCAACTGGGTGTGGAGTGTCGTATGCTGATCACTTAAATCATCCTATCCTTTGGTTGAGGTCAGTGTATAGATTTCATTTCTATTACACCTTCAGACGTATTTTGACTGAACTGCAAGCGCCATTACCAAATGACAAACCGTTTAATCCATTCAGCAACAGAATAGACATGAAGGCTTTTGAAAGAATCTGTAACGAATTCAATATTAACATCAAGACAGACTTTAGACAAAAGTGGATCTTAATCATGGCTTAGGCACCCCATATTATTGGGGCGTGCACAGAAAGTATAACTATGATGGAATCCTCCTTACACATCTTTCTCTTCAGGCACAGTGCGTTCACCTGGGTCCATAGAGCAAGAGCATAAAACAGCATGGACAACATTTATCTTAGACACTTCTAAGGGCCTAACTAAAGCAGGAATAGAACGAATAAACGACTCTATTCGTACTTACGTTTGGTGTTTGCTAGGTTCGCAAGCACAACAGATCGAGCATAACTGATCCTTCTACTGGCTTTGATGCACAAAAACAATATTAGCAAATTTAGAGGACGCCATTAATTCTACAGTTGATTTACCTTCAGTATAAAAGGTACCAAAATGTTTTACAATACGCAAGATCGAAAGTAGACTTTGCTGTTGGCACTGGTTTATACATGCTGCCTTCTGACCTCAGGCTCCAGATAGGAACAATAATAAAACTACAATAATGAAATCTTGTGGCAGGCAATGAACAGAAGGTGGAAAAAACGAAATAAATTCTGAGCCAGTAATATTGCAAGCAGTAAAAAAACAAGATGACCCCCCAAGAATAAGTCATCCATCCCCGCGGCCCAAAGCCCAAGGCCGTTGAAGACTCTGGGACTCTGTTCGCGATGACCATGAATATGAAAAGACAGCTTTTTTTGGATTAACTGGCTAGGATTACTTGGTCTTTATCTTACTAAATATAACCCAACTATTAAGAGAACTAATGCCCATAAGTGCTCGGCCATAAAGCCAACTACTTTGCTTGCAGTAGACAAAAGCCAGCTAACAATACCTCCTAATATACCAGGTAAAGAGTCTATAGCTTTACCAGCTAATTTTTTTAATAAACTCGCAAGATGATCAAGCTGTTTTTTTACCCATGATTTATCAGGGGAGGCGATGGCGATGGAGGCACTGGCTTTGACTCCACCGCCGCCTGTAATAGCCAACACCAGTGTACTTATTGCAAATCCTAAGGCCGTTATAACGCTTGCTAATGTGACTCCTTGCTCTCTAAACAGTGTTCTTATTCTTTCTGCTAGCGTTGTGTCTTCATATAAAATTCTTTGGATAGTTTCTCTTATTCTGCTCACTTGAGTTCGTAATTGTTCTCGGTTAGTAGACAACGCTTCTAGTCTTGCTGATCTTCTTGTTCAAGATCTTTTAGTCTTTGGGTTATTCTTTCTTTAATATCAGACCTAAGTTGGCGTCATCAGCCTCAACGAGTTTTTCTTTTTCTCTTTTTATATGCTCATCTATTTCACCCAGTTTTGCTAAATTGTTTGTTAATTCGCCTCTAATGGTTCTTAAAGCATGATCAAGGGCCGCTATTTCTCGCATGGGTAGCGGTGAGTCGTGTATAGTCTTTAATGCTGTTTCTTCTGAAAAACTGGTTTCTGCCTCTATTGCATTTATTAATTCGTCTGCGATTGATTTAATTCTTAAGTTCCATGTTTTGCATTTGGTTATCTGTCGGCTCTAATTTATGTAAATTGGGCTTATGAATTCAAATTTTTTGTCCATTCTAAATTTGGTTTATGGGCATTTTGATGGTCAGGTTGTTCGAAACTATTTTATATTCATACTGGCCAACAATTATTTGCCTCTAGATGTGGCAAGTTAGTTTTCTTGTTTAGGAAAACTTTTTGCTGTCGCCATCCTCTGTGCTCGTTTATAACACCATCTTTTGTGACCCCCCCCCCCTTCTACTCAAAACCATTACATAGCGCCTATTCATCCGTTCTGTTCAAAGTCCGCAACGTCGGCATGGTCTTTTAATTCTAAGGTTATACACCTTACAGGCTGCTTATGTTACTCCGGTTCTTTGGTTCACGCGACATGTTTTAGTTCAACTAATTATTTTATTTCCAAAACAATGGTGCAGGTTAACATTTTAAACTTTCCCTGCTTGGTCTGCAATTTTTATATTAAATGATCCGTCCCTTCCACAAACTAAATCTTTTTTGATTAAATGTTAATTTAGGAATTGTATACATTTCATAATCGCAATATAAATGCTGCTTTTCCAGAGGATTGAGCTCTCAATAACTGTTGTGGGCCTTCCTTCTATAGTTTTTCATCAGTGCTAAGCTCATCCTAATGATCATATGAGTAAGGTATGTAATGCAAGAGCGAGCGGTTTTTCTCCCTCATAAGTAGTTTTGTTTGGGGTAATCTCTAAATCTATAATTGTCAGCTGCAAAGCCTAACATTTTTGCGAGCTCTTTATCAAAAGTGTAACCCCTTCATCTTCAGGCTTGAATGTTAACTTTGTTTTTAGATTTGCATTGTTAAGTTTGAGAGTAATGGCAAAGTTTACTGATTGTTTCTCTTTAGCGAGCAAAACCCGTAATAACCATCAGGTAGTGTTAACTGGCTAACTTTGGCCCCCCCTGTTTTGTCATCTTTTAGAACCTTATTTTCTTCTGGCTTTGACTTATATTATACCATTCGACTCTTTGTAGAATAATCTCATGGAGCGCGGGACCGTTCTGGACTCCGCCATTCGTGATTAATGCAGGTTTCTAAAAACGAAGGGACGGTCTGTGTTGTTATTGTTTCTTACTTTTTGTAAAACAAATTAAAAATGAGAGTGCATTAAAATTCTGTTGCAAAATTGTCTGTTGGGGCCGACACTACAATCTTAAAAAAATAACATACTGACACCGCGTTCTATTTCTGTGACCCAGACTGACACCTTTCATAAAAAGGTAAGTTCCTCATTAGCAGGATATCTTAACCCCCCCTGTTAAAATAAGCTACATCGCAAATGTGTGGTTCAGTCATCCGATGCAGTTTTATCAGAGCCAGTTTAAACTGTGCGTGTTTGTGCATCATTGGGTGTGGAGTGTCGTATGCTGAATCACGTAATTCATGTGCCTGATCCTTGGGTGAGGTCAGTGTACTGATTTCATTTTTATTACACCTTTTCTGACGATATGGTGACTGTACTGCAAGCGCCATTACAATTTGTCATAACCGATTTAATCCATTCTGTCAACAGAATAGTCATGTAGGCTTTTGATAGGATCTGTTAACGGATATTCATATTAACATCCAAGACAGACTTTAGACAAGTTGGACCGCAATATGGCTTAGGCACCCTATGTTGGGGCGTGCACAGTAAATATTACTATGGAACTGAATCCTCCTTACACATCTTTCTCTTCAGGCAACAGCGGTTCACCTCGGGTCACATAGAGCAAGAGATTAAACAGCTTGGACAACATTTATCTTAGAACTTCTAAGGGCCTATGCTAAAGCAGGATAGTACGAAATAAATGACTTGTCGTAATTAAGTTTGGTGTTTGCTAGGGTCACAAGACAAGGCAGAGCGAGACATAACTGATCCTTATTAATGGGCTTTGATGCACAAAACAATACTTAGCAAATTTAGAGGGTGCTATTAATCTTAGGTGATTTGCCTTCAAGTATAAAAGGCTACCAATATGTTTTACAATACGCTAAGATCAAAAGTAGACTTTGCTGTTGGCCTGGTTTAACATGCTTACCTTCTGCCACCTTCTGACTCCAGTAGGAACATTATTGAACTACAACAATGAAAATTCTTGTTGCTGGAAATGAACAGAGGGTTTGGACAAACGACATAAATTCTGAGACAGTAATATTGCAAGCAGTAAAAATAACAAGATGACCCCCCAAGAATAAGTCATCCATAATTTTTTTCCCCCGTGGCCAATAGCCCGTAGGCCGTTGAAGACTCAGCAAAGCTCGCGGGACTCTGTTCGCGATGACCCTGGAATATGATAAGACAGCGCTTGTGCTTGGTTTACTGGCCTTGGATTACGCGGTCTGTATTTTACTAAATTTTAACACAACTTTTAAGAGAAATCTATGCCATATGTGCTCGGCCATAAAGCCAACTACTTTGCGTGCAGTAGACAAAAGCCAGCTATCAACACCCACTAATATTCCGGTAAAGTGTCTTTAGCTTTACCGGCTAATTTTTTTAATAACATCAGCAAGATGATCAAGCTGTTTTTTTACCCATGATTTTTTCAGGCGGCGATGGGGCGGTGGTGGTGGACGGCACTGGACTTTGACCACCGCGCCTGTAATAGCAAACAACAGGTATTTTTGCAAATCCTAGGCCGTTATAACGCTTGCTAATGTTGACTCCTTGCTCTTCTAAACAGTGTTCTTATTCTTTCTGCTAGCGTTGAGTCTTCTTATAATATTCTTTGGATAGGTTCTCTTATCTGCTCACTGGTGTTTGTAATTGTTCTCGGTTTAGTAGACATGCTTCTAGTCTTGCTGATCTTTACTTGTTCAAGATCTTTTAGTCTTTGGTTTATTCTTTCTTTAATATCAGACCCTAAGTTGGCGTCATCTGCCCTAATCGTGTTTTTCTTTTTCTCTTTTTATATGACTCATCTCTTTTTCACCACTGTTTTGCTAAATTGTTTTGTTAATTCGCCTCTAATGGTTCTTAAGCATGTTCAAGGGCCGCTATATTTCTCGCATGGGTAGCGAGTGAGTCGTTTGTATAGTCTGTAATGCTGTTTCTTCTGAGATAACTGGTTTCTGCCTCTTTTGTTGTATTATTTCGTTCTGACGATTGATTTAATGCTTTAAGTTCCATGTTTTTTGATTTTGGTTATCTGTCGGGGAGTTCCTGCAGTGTGTTTTGATATGGTTAGCAACGGCATCCTTTCTAATTTTGGTTTAGTAAGGTCCAAGGCGATTTTGATTCGATCACCACTGTGCCTTTGTATAATTTGTATCTTTTTTAAAAACTTTGATGTGTCTGGGTTTAGACTGTAAGCTGAACAAAGTTGTCCTCTTGGCTCGCTCCTCACAGAACAAAATGGTCATCTTTTACTTCAAAAATCTTTCGGGTCTATAAATTTCGGGGGTGGTTCTTGGCCTAAATTTGGTATAATGATCTAACCTACTTTTCTGTATTTCAACGCCGCAATGAGAGCGCTGAGCGATGCTGTGTCTAAAGGGATCATTTCACTCATGTCCGTCTCCAGATCAAATAACATCATAATCTTCATCTTCAATCCTGCCATGTTTCTTTATTGATTAACTTTTTTATTTTGTTTTTTTAATAAAATAAATGATCAAGCATATTGGCTCGATTCTTGTCCCGCATAGAAGACTGAAAGAGACCCTTGGCCGCTGTAGGAAGATTATAAACGGAATATTTCTGTTCCAATTAATCCATATACTATGATGCAGATCATATTCTTACTGTCAAATTTCCAGATCCTAGGAGCGGATGAGTGATTGTGCCCGGCCTCGCGCTTACTTAAAATAGACTCGCTTCAACAACAGACCCAAATCAGGACGGTTGGTAAAGAATATGGGAGGTGGGCAAAGCGTTAAGAAAAGGTCTATAAACTTGAGGGGCAAGAAATTTTTTCTTTACATATTGCAGTCATTTTTCTAACCGTTTCTGTTCTATGGTAACCGCGAATGAAAGGGAAGATAGTTCGTGCGTTTCATGAATCGTAAATGAAGAAGCCTCTAAAACACAGAAATTAGCGCCCGCAGATGCTAATGACGGCAAATAGGTTCTCTGTTGCCGTAAGTTATGCGTTATGGATAATCGCGTGTTTTATTCCCATTTAGATGTTGTGTTAGTTAAAATGCATGCGCCATACTTGCAAGGAGCTTAAAAGACAGCATTGTCATATGAACTAACTTGTAATGACTTACATATTGTTATCAGATTAAGACACCGACACACAGCACGAGTAACTAACTCTTTCTGATCCGTCCAAACCTTAAGGACTTCCTCCCATCCACGTCGGGAGGTCGTTAAAGAGGAGGATACGGTTCTGTGCCGGCTGCACAACGGCCATTCGTATTTTATCCCAATGCTTACCTGTTAAGAGTGAACGTGAAGAAGCTCGTGGTGCATTCCTTGTAATGCGCCACTCACCCATGAAACATGTTCTTTTTGGAGGGTTGGGACTTTGAACGATGTGTGGACACAATCATTTTACAGCGGAGTCCATGATGTTCCTGTTTCAGGATGTCCCGCTGATGTGATCCTTGAGTTTTTGAGATGAGATTAACATTTATTCATCTGATTTAAGATTTACGGAAGAAAGATTTTTATACAAAGTTTTGGTGCGTTTGTAGACCGATGTCATTTTATGGGATGTATTTGAAAGTGGTTTTTTTTTTTTTGTTTTTTTTTTTTTTTTTTTATATGAGGGTGAGTTGATTTTTACGTGCGGTGAAGCCCTGATTTGGCCCTTTACGAGTCGGCTGGGCTATAAGCAACATTTATCTTATCTTATCTTAACGAAGCAAAGGACAGCATTTCTGACTATCTAGTTAGAGTTTGACGTGTGTTAGCAACCCGAACTTAGCGAGGATGATCCTGCAACAATATCCAGTCAAATTTACAATATATTACGAAAGAGTGATTCATCATTCTAAATATCCTAAAAGCAAGGCAGACACTATATGGAATTTTAGTTTTTGTGCCACCGCAAGATCGCTTTCTTAAAGGTATTTATTGCTGTGTTGAAGATGAAGGACCATTCGAAAGACAAACTGAAAATTTTATATTAAGCCTTAAATTAACAAAAAGTGCCATGTACAATTGGAGGGTTTATAGTCCTAACCAAATCTTCGCTAGCGGGCTTAAACCTTATACCAGCATTATGATGATATAAGAAAATGTTTGGGAGGCGGGAGTGTAGGAAATCCGACAGTTGACCTTGTGTCTAAAGACTGCATCTCCACAGTGTTACGTCTTGATCATTATTTTACATACGAAATACGGTTTATGGATTGACCTAAGGTCAACGGAGGATAATAAGTTACATGGAAGCGGGGAACTGTTAGAGGGACATAATAAACATTCAAATTGCACCCCCCCCCCCCCCCCCAGTAAGAAGAGCCGATAAATCCCCTTAATGTGTATTTGTTTGTATTACATGATGCGCAGCTAAATAATCAAGATATACAGATTAGAATAATATACATTACTAAATTTTATTTTTATTTTATTAAAAAGCATGTCTGTTCAAGTTTATCCAGAAATGTTCCATACAGCGCCAGAGTCGCAGAGAGTAGAGTTAACCACCCAGGCATAAAAACTTCGATTAACCAACATGACACATTGGCAACAAAAACTTGAGCTGGGACCTTTTCAAAATACGCAAAACCAAACGAAGGTTGTCTGCTGCTTTAATGCTGTTCTTACTGGAACATCGACTATAAAGTGCTCTGTCAGCAGGATACGAGTGTTGGTCCTCTTAGCACACGGGCCATAGGCGACCCGCCAGCTTTACCTCTAGGAGGTTTGTCTTTAGCTTCTCGGTGTGTGTTCTATTAGCTGTTAAGCGCTGCTGGCAAAAAATTAAAAACTAAACTCCAAAAGCATCACAGTATGGCTTCAACTAATAACGGCTACTATACGTAGTTCGTTTCAAACTGACAATAAATAAAGCACTAGCTGACTCAAACACTCACGGATGAAGAATTTAATTCGGTTTACAGGCGATTTGATGACTTCAAAAGACAAAAGTTTGATCTCAAAGAGAAAGCCGAGGACAAGTTTTTCTGTCAACAGCCAGATCGCCGAGCAGATAAAATAGGAATGCTTTAATAAAAGTAAACGAAACAGTAAACTATGTTTCTAAAGCTACTATCATTAACTTCATCGAAGGGTGTTTATACTTTAGTTTAGTGGTCCCCCAAGCCAAATTGATCCGGGTGATTATTGATTCTGATTAAGCAGTTTGTATTTTTTAATTTTTAATAAATTTGTGGCTTAGAAAAAGAAAAGGCAAGCATTGGCTATGGATATATGAAGGCCCAGATGTATTGATTGAAGGAGATGGCACGAGAAAGAGGTTTGTCAAGAGACTGATTGATATAGATTTAGAAGTTATTAATCCAGAAAACGGGTCGGGCAAAATTAAAAAACGTTTGTACATTGCCAATTCTCAAGGTCCAGTAAACTAAACAAATAAACCGCCAGTTATAGTAATGTTAGCTGTTTTAATTGTCTATGTAACAATAAATGAAGAAATCTAGAAGTCTGGGTCTCGACTATAAACTTCAGACCTATTCTTTGCATTATGACCTTAACACGTGGTTCGGGCAGACCAGCTGCCTTACGCAGTTTGACGCTGCCCCCCCATGAAGAAGCTAACATGAGAGGCTCTGTTGTGTCAGAGGGCGAAGTCTTAGAAGATTAGATTAAAAAGGCCAAGTATGAACCGATTGTAGGCAAGGCTACATTCCGCTACATCGAGAAGTTGGTTTCAACAGAGAGCAGTTTTAACCATAAAGTTTTCAGACGACAAATTGTTTCATAGTGGTTGTGTTCTTGCAAGGCTGCAATCATGTCCCGCGAACACGCAGTGAGATGACTAACTCGGCAATACACAAAGATATTAACTTAATGGAAAATTTTTTTTCCTTTCTGTTTGTGTAGATCAAATTTCTGATCAGTTGGAAGATCAAAAAAACCTTTAAGCTCGTTTAATATTTACCATGGGATGAGGAAACCCAAAATCTACGCCCATTAATGTGTCTAAGAAAAGCCCATCGATTGGTGATCCAGACTAATAATCATGATGTGACATTACTACTGATGTTTTCACCTGCAGGGCTACGCCATTACACATTGATTGAACAATGAGTATAATTACTAATGCAGCATACTTCAAAGGAATCGGGCAAAACAAAGAATTCTGTAGAAATTGTTTAACAAGGAATTCCATCTGTTCAAGCTGCCGTGAGCGAACATATGAAACATCTGTTACGGCCCAGTTGACTGTTATATCAGGAACTAATATACACCCCCAGTAGGCAGATAAAGTTATGATTTTTAAGAACTGGAAACGGATTATGCAAAATTCCTCCATAGTAGTTTACGCAGACTTCGAATCGCTCATTGTTCCTTATGATGGTCCCAAACACCCACAGAGACTTCCTAAAAACATGCCATAGTGAGTATTCACAGATTTGTTCATGTGCCTTCTTTGTTGTTAGGTCGGTATGGGCGTTCATCATGCCAGAATTATATAGAGGGCCTTAATGCTGCAGAATACTTCTTAGAAACGCCATGCAGAAAGTGCGTAATGACTGTTCTAATAATCTAAACTTATCTGAAATTCATAATGTCGCCCGGAAGACCTACTAACAGTAAAAAATCAGCCACACATTGTTGGTTTTGCGGTTTTAGTACTTAATGGTCTATACAGTGAGGAAGCCAATCCAACAGTAACAGAGACCATTATCTCATTAGCGGAAAGTTAAGGCGAGCAGCGCCAACAACCGCAATCTTCAACTAAAAAGTTTGAACCTAAGACATGGAAGCTCCTGTATTCTTTCATATTAACTTGCGAGGTTACGACTCTCATTCTTATAATGAAGCAGTGGACGATGCCTTCAGGGTGTCTTGCATTGCCACAGTCATCAGAAAAAGTACATGTGCTTTAATCTGAATAACATGTCTTTTTTGACTCTATGCAGCACATGATGGGATCATTAGACGTCCACTGGCTATGTCCTTAAAGTCCTGCCCAATATCAGAAGATTATTTTGACTCACTTTGTTAGAAGGGGCGTTTACCCCTTATGAGTACATGAACAGTTGGGAATGGTTTTATGAAGACTATTCCTCCTAAAGGCGCGTTCTTTTCTAGTCTTAGAGGAAGGATCATTAGTGATTCTTGATTACCAGCATGCTCTAGATGCGTAGGCAAAAGTTAGAGTGTAAAACGCATGGGTGACTATCATACTCCTACTTGAGGGTGAAGTTTGTTTGTGGCAGACGTCTTTGAAATTACAGTAGCCATGCATGAAACATTACAGCCTGGATTCCTGCGCATTAACATTTCTGCGCCCGGTATGAGTGGGGATGCTTTCTTAACAGTTTACTGGGAGCTAAGATTGATTTTTTGTTCAGATTTACCATGCGTCAGATGATTGGTTAACGGATCTGCGGGGAGGAATTAGTATGGCGTCGCATCATTACTGTAAAGCAAACAACAAATACTTGGACGACTATTGATCGAGTTATTTAAAGTCTTACTATCTTATGTATTTAGTTGCAAACATCTGTATGGTTGGGCGATGGCGCAAGCACTTCCATTACGCAACTTTAATAATGTACACTGGCGGCGATCCGTAAAAATATTCAAAAGCGCAGTTAAAGTGGTTGAGCAAGCAGTTTTACGCCTGATCTACAGCGTGGATACATTCTTGAAGTCATATCTTGATTTAGAATTATCCTTCATGAACGGCATGACCTGCATAATGACTATCCATTAGCAGCAGAAAGCCTAAAGATGGATCCATGAGTACCATCCTAAAACTTGATGCCTAATCTTCGAGGCAAAAAAAATTTATGTCTGTCATTACAGATTCTACAATTTTATTTAAAGATCATGGTTTTGTAAGTTGACAGCAGTTCATCGCCCCATAATTTGCTTTGATCAAGAACAGTTCATGAACCATACATCATGAAGAACATGTATCTCAGCAGAAACTAAATCCACAGATGCTTCAGAAAAAGACTTTTTCAAGCTGATGAACAACAGTTGTTTCGGGAAAGTTCTATGGGAATCCGCACAAACGTAAAGAAGTTCAGATTGGTCACCAAAGAGAACGAATGCAATTAAGCTAACTTCAAAAACATAATTTCTCAGGACTTCTGAAGATTTCATGATCACCTTTTTGGCATATGATGAAAAAAAAAAAGGAAAGTCAAAATTGGATATACCTGTATTTTATTCGGGTTGACTGTTTTAGATTAGAAAAGCTTTTGATGTTTAGAATTTCTTTTATGACTTCTTTAAGCCCGTTCGTATCCTGAGGCCAGAGTTTACTTTACACTGATACTGTTTGTTTTGTTATAGATTCCTACTGTAGATATTTATAAAGACATGGAATTAGAAGTTAGCTAAAGGAGCGAGTGGATGCGTATGACACGTCGATTATCCTTAAGAGTTTCGCCCTTTACTTTCAATTACTAAACAAGAAGGTTTTAGGAAAGATGAAGGATGGTATTATCTGGAAAGGTGTTTCAAGGAGTATGTGGGCGTTAAGGTAAAAATGTACAGTATTTCGAGCCTGGTGGAAAATATTTAAGAAAGCAATAGGGAATATTCTCGCAAGATTGTGCAAGTCAAACATATACATGTCAACTATAAAGATGCATTGTTTGGCAAATAAGAATTTTCATCATGACAACGTAAAACTGCGATCTAATCTACATGAGATTAACACAACAGTTGTAACAAAGAAGTCGTTAGATAGAACAAACACAAAACGAGTATTTGTTTATCCGAGTTTTCATATGCAAATCGCGGCACTGGAGGGACCGCATATGAAACAGGGGGTTTTATTTTTCATCCAACTTTTAGTATAAGATCGATCTTAGCTTCATCCAATTCATTTAAATCTTTCTCATGTTTGCTGTCGCGTGTCGAATTTTTTTTATTATTTTCAAGTTTATTCTTTTTCCCAATTTGGGGGTTTGAGTTGTAGGTGAATTGGATGATTTAGCATGCATTGATTTATCCCCGTTAGGCTTTCTTAATAGCATTACACGCATGAAATGATTCACCAGGATCATTTTCATGGTCTCGTCCTTTAAATTTGTTTCGTTCTGTCCGGTTCACTGCTGGCCTTCCTTTTTAAACCATAAATTTGTTTACGTAAATTTATTAATGCAGTACTGTGTCTGGGGGGATTATTTGCAGTTCTTCCTTCACAAAGTTCTTTGAGGAGCTGGTTGTTTTGTCTGTGTCAGTTTCTCGTTAAATAATACACCGGTGGCGGTATTCATCTTTACAATTTCTTTTTATTTATAGGGCTCATCACTCCAACTGGATCTGTTGCCCTGATGCGAGTTGTCCCTTCGGCCTTCTTCCCGGTAAATAAAGGTACCTGACTTTTGAAACACATGGGTAATAGTTTGCCCGTGTTGAAGTCTCTCCTTCAAAAACATTTATTGTTTTTCTTTGATTGCTTGTACTGGTTTTGCCTTTAATTGCTTCATTATTCATTGCGCGCAAACATGAGGGCAGTCTTCGTGGCCCATTCTGTGTTACGAGAATTGTCAATCAGCTCTCTGTGCTTTCTGGTAGGAGAAAAGTCTTTCGGCTAACTGTTTGGTAAGTTTTAACTAATGCCTGTGATCTGTGAACTACTGGAGAATGCCTCCTTTTAATGGTAACTCTAGGTTTCAACAATAATTGATTCACTTGCCCTTTAAATTTCTTTTCCATACATCGACTTGAAATCATCGAGCGATAAGTTAAAGGGCCTCGTTGTTAATCAGTTGTATGGCAATCAGCAACAGCAGAAGCACTCTTTTGTGTTATTTTTGGTTCCGCATCTTTGTATCTTGAAGCTATGTCAATAAACTGTGAGTGCGTATTAAATCTTTTTTTTCGTTCTAATCGTATCAGAGGGTAAATATAGATGATCCATTTGATGGGTGTCGTTTGGAGTTGTATTGTACAAAGTGTGGTCTCTGTTATTCGTCTAGGACGCTAGGTAAATAAATTTGCCAAATCGCTTGTTTTGATAACCATTCTTTGCTGTTTGTTCACTGGAAAAAACACCCTCCAGCTGCTTGGCTTAGCTTTTTATTGCTGTTATTCCCTTCCAATTTCACTTTGGGCGAATAATAGATTTTGTTCATTTTATACTCAGCCCAATATTTTGTGCAAACCAAATTACACAACGGTAATACCAAAGACATTAATCCCGATTTCTTGCATCTTTTGTTTTTTGTTGGTTTGATAAAAGTCTTCGGATTTTGGTGGGGGCAATGTCTCGATTGGTTTGCCTGTTACAAGATAATATTGTTTTATTGCTTGATCAACATCATTAAATGTTGTAAGCGGCATGCCCCTGTTCTTTTCAGTTCGTATTAATAAAATCGATCTGATCAATTCTCTGCCTTTTCATAGCGATATTGTGCTGCGGCTTGTGGCTCCAACAGCTGTGTTATTGTCTTTTTCTCTCGCCTTCTCTGCAGTTTACTTATTTGCGGAATTACTTCACTAAAAGCGAGCGCATTAACCACTGCGCACCTCATATTCATCATTACGTATGAAGCCATTTTTTATAAATGTATTTTTTGTACTTATTTATACTGTTGGAATTATTCTTGGCTTGACTAGGAAAAATCTTTATGTGGCAACGAAAGCTGCAATTAATTGCAATCAGCTTTGCTAATCCGAAAGGTTAGTTTGCCAGATCTGCTGGTTTCAATTCTTATCAAGCTTGGTTCCAGGCATGAGTATCCTTCACTTAGTCCTCCAATAACAGCAGAATGGGATACAAGGTTAGCAACAGTTTTTTTCGGCGCTCATGTTTAGAATAAAATAAAACTAATGTATAATTATAAATAAACATGAACTAGTGATGATCTGCTACAGCTACAAGCAGCCTAAACTTCCTGAACTTATGAATGACCAAGTTGTTGGAAGCAAGCTATTATGCCCAAAATGGAGAGGCTGTTTTCTTGGGCAGGCATTGTGGAAAAACTAATACTGTTCCTCGGAACTGTATTTCCGCATTGAAACAGATTCATACAGTGTCGCCGCAAGACATTTAATGTTCATAAACAGGTATGAAGCGCAGCTGGGGTCTAGATAGGTGGAAAAGTGTGGGGAAACGGGTTCCTTAGTTTGTACACTAAACTAGTTAGTAGATTTGCTCCCATTGATTCTGTGAACATGATCTTACGTATGTTAACGCAAGATCCTGTTTTAACAAAGTCATTGGAGTCTCTAGGAGTGGTGATCGATATACAACAGATTTGGTAACATTGTTATCGCCATTAATCAGGGATTAATAACTTTTAATCTTAATAGATTTTATTTCCCCTTCTAAATGACCCGTGCCAGAAAAATCAGCTGAATCAGCAAACACTGAATCAGGTGTGGAGAAAGTAACCATAGCCAGTAAATCAGCAGAAAACACTGAATCTGGTGGAGCCCAGTGAAATGCTTTCCTCATCCTGGGCCGTTGTTTTTAAAGCGGAGAGAAAATTAGCAGAGTGGAACAGACAAATAATATTTTAAATTTGTTACAGAATATAACTTATAATGATAACATAACACGCCAACGCCAGAGCAAGTTGATTCTAATGCCAGCTATAAAAACTCCATGTGATTCAAGGCCACCCTACAGCTCAAAGTCTTAATGGTTTTATTATTGAACTTAAATAGGTTGCCATTTTTGGCGCCCTTGCTGTCTGTGCGGGGGCCAGTTATTACGGTTATAAAATTATATACACAAGGCGGCACAGAACAAAAGCAATCAAAAAAATCCTGAAATCCGCTAAATACAGAAGAGCAACAGCACGCCAGAACCGTAACAACAAAAGATCTTTTTGATCCATGTCAGATGGAATAATATTTTAAGAACTTATTTTTAAATTTTGTTAATAAAAATATATCATGGCGTATGTTAAAATGATTAAAGTCAATAAATAAGACATGGAGTCTATAAAAGACATTCCTTAGACCAGATATTGTAATCAATGCGGTATCTTTGCTTAGGATGTAAGAACATTCATTAAGATCTATGCTAACGATCTCTGGCAGAGAAAGAGAACGCCGAGCAAGATTATTCTCAGTGATGACGCGTTTTTTGAGGCGTGTTGTACTATATTAGACATCTTACTATTTAAGATAAAAACATAGATTGTATTTTTTTGATAATTATAAGATAACTTGAATATAGACTTGTTGTACTTAGAGGATGACTTAAGTTATGATCTTAGGTTAACTTGGGTAAGAACTTGTGGATGATTGAGAACAACTTGATTAAAAAATTTTAACTAAGAACTTAAGGTAACTTGAGAATGACTTAAGTAAGAACTTGTGAGAATGACTTGAGGTGACTTGTGAATAACTGAGACAACTTGAGTAAGAACTTAGAAGTGACTTGGGTGACTTGAGTTTCTAAGAACTTGGGAGGACTGGATTGTGTGCATGCGTGCATGGGCAGGTGGGGGTATTGTGCTGTGCGTGGGGTAGAACAAAAAACACAAACAACAAACAAACAATATAACAAACAAACAACAAACAAACACATCAATAAACAGTACGGGGTGGGGGAGTGGGGGGACGTGCATGCGTGGGGTGGGGGTGGGGGGATGTGGCATGTGTGTGAGGTAGGACAAAACACACAAACACCAACAAACAAACAAGAAGTGAAACTCTACTTGGACCACTTCTTGCTTTGTGGACTATACAGGCTGTGTCTTGCTCGCAACCTCAATCATTCTAGGCTCTATGGGATCATATGTATCACGTGGCCTAGTTTGCCGTGGAGCTTTGCTGGGGTTGACTGCGCGCTTTGCAGGTCAAGTAATAGATATGATCACTTGGCCTAGTTTGCCGCCGAGCTTTGCAGGTGCTCCGTGCTGGTCGTCATTGCGGGCAGGCTGCCCTAGCGCTTTGCAGGTCATGTGATCACATATATATCACTTGGCTAGTTAGCTGCTGATGCTCTTTTTCTCAACCAGGCTTTGCAACTGGCTTTGGCAGTGTTACAGCATTTACTGCTGTTAGCCGAGCTTTTATGGCGGGCTCTAATCGCCAGTCGTTGTACATCCGTCATGGTTTATTTGGAGCAGTTATATGAAGATAGGCTGGCCACACACTATCCTCTCCATAATGGTAGATGTACCAAGGCCTGCTAGCCTATCAGTTTTGCCAGAAACATTAGAAAATCGTTATTCTGCTGATAAGCTATTAATGGTTTGGCGTTGCTACTACTGTGCATTTATACTAGATTTCTAGCTTGTGGAATTTAGGATATTATAAAAAACACATAGAAAGTTGAATGGGGTTTTACATGCGAATCAGACATGTCACCTGCACCTGAAGAATGAACGCCATGTTTGATGCGTTTGTTGTTTTTTTAACATGACTTGAGGCTTGTCTCAAGCAACGCTCAACAATCATCGCTGATGGATTGTTTGCTTTGGCCCAACTTTTCAACCCAATGCTGCGCCTGTTTTAAAAAAGGAACATCTCATCGTGAGTCAAACACGCATGAAATTTGGCTGTATCTGTGGTCCAACTATATTGCCTTCATCGTTTCATTCCTTGAAACAAACATCCTTGAAGATTTGTACGTTCATTTCCAAAGCAGTCGGTTCACTTTTTTCTTTGTCTCCACCGTAGGAATGCAATTCTTCTTTTCGGTTTCGGCGGTAATGAACCATGCCTTCACCTTGATTTCTTTTTTTGACAAATATCTAAACATGCAGTATAAATTAAATCTTGTATTCTTGAATAGTCCAATTCTGTTTCCTCAGTGAAACCGGTTCGCCATTTTTGAATAACCAGCCAAGCACACTGCGCAGTATACACGTCCTGACTAGTCCGGGAGTCTGTAGAGAATGTGTGGGTCATGTGAGCGCCCGTAACCCCCTCGCTGATGTTTTGACGATGCCATGCAGGGTCGTTTAACACCGCCCCTCCCTCCTGACAGAGTTGACAGTACTGAAAAGAGAGCTCAACCTCTTCCAAGTTCAGCCGTGGGAAGAAGTGAAGGGTTTTAGAAAAAGCTGATGTCATATGTTGTAATCGGGCAGGCTGGGCGGGAGGAAGTGGGGGTGAAGAGGAGGTGCGGGCAGTTATTGATTTTTTTTTAGGCCTGTGTGTGGTGTGTGTCACCAGTGAGGGTGTCACAGTGTGAGTGGTGTGTTGGTGTGTGTGTGTGTGTGTGTGTGTGTGTGTGTGTGTGTGTTCTGTCTGTAATCTCAGTGCGTGCGTTGTGTGAGTGAGTGTGAGTGTTGTGTGTGTCGTGTGTGTGTGTGGTGTGTGTGTGAGAAGGAGAGAGAGAGAGAGTGCGGTGGGGTGGTTATATATAGTGTTTCTGTTTTAAAACCGCGTCATCCAACGGCAGTAGTGCACAAAACTTGCATGCATTAACCGTTGCTTTACGAGCCGCTTCAATCATTTTTCAATAGATATCTTATATTTTCATGAGGTAAAGCATTCTTTTCTTCCTTGTCCTCATATTCCGTTGGTTTGTTGGCGGCGGTTAATGAGGAGAAGAGATTTTGAGCGTGTTAGAATGTCTGTAGCTGATTCATGTCGTCCCACAATTTAAGCTATAATAGCTGTGAAAATAGTATTTGTGATCATAAAAAAAAACTTTTTCTAACTTAGATATCCACACTGTCTTTAAAACTGCAGCTATATTTTGTGCCAAATGCAAACTCACACCACCACAGCACTGGGAGAAATAAACAACCCAAAGTGCTGGGCAGGTAGGCCAGCAAATAGCAATTAAAAGCTTACCTGCCCCCTGCAGAGCAGGGTCGTTGACACCGCCCTGACAGAGTTGACAGTACTGAAAAGAGAGCCGTGGGAACAGACACCGTTTGTATATGAAGCGCGTTCAGTCACGGCTGCTTTTCCCTACGTTACTCTATGGGACGTGTTCAGCCACGGCTACTTTCCCCTACGTTACTCTATGAAACTTTAGTAAATTAGTATTGAAAACGAATAACCCTACACAGTATGTTTGTTTGTAGATAATCGTTATTTTTTGGTTATTGAAGTCTTACTTGTCAGAGAACAGTAATATGCCGCTTCTAGAGTCAACGGTCGAACTGTTGAACTGTGTAATGCAGGTTGGTTTTACCTCGTTAATGCGCATGCCCAGTAGAATCAAGTCCACTGAGTATGAGAAAACTGATAAATGCCAATTCCTAGGGTCAGCTGCTCCGAAACTGGTTAAGGAGCAGCTGGCCTAGGACTGGCATTTATCAGTTCTCTCGCTTTCTATTTCCTTTTGAAGTTCAGTTATTTGCTCTAACCTAAACTGTTGAACCTCCATTTTTTAATCAGATTATTTTATTAATTAATCTTATACATATCTTTTTATTAATCCTTCTGGCAGCACTTCATCAACAGAGTAAAACGCAATAAAATCAACATACTTAATGAAAATAAAGTCGAGCACTGTTAGTTTGTCTTTGTCAACCATCACAGCAACCTTGTCAGATGATACATGGGTGTTTATTTCATCTCCGTTTTTAGTAATTGCAATAACAAACTTAAGAGGGGCATCCAAGTTTTCAGCCTTTATTTGTACACACTCTAATTAGCGCATGTTCTGGCAAACTAGTATCCCCCTCTCTCGGAGTAATAAATAAGCGAAAAAAAACATCGTCATTGCCTAGGTAGTACCTGTAGCGTTGGGGTAAATTCTAAGCCGACAGTGTCGCCCCCACTTCAGCTAAGGACTTCTTTCTCTGTAGCATATATTCAGTACCTGCCAAGCTATTTCAATCTGTTTTTTCTGTTGTGTTCCTGGAACTAGGCTAACAAGAATGAGTCCTGCATTCAAAGCCTTTCTAAAATTGTTTTTCTTATCAATAGTATACATTGGGGCTCCGTAGTTCAAACTTTAAATTCCAGTCAATTTCAGAAGCAACGCCCAAGCATTCTCTCTTTTATGAATTTTGTATTCATGTTTGCCAAAATCGTTGCCCTTAAATTTCTTATCTGTTCTAGGGTGGGATATTGCTGTCGTTTTTTGTCTTCAATTCTGTTCGTTTGTAAACCCCGTCATCTGTGTACTCAAATCCATAAACATTTCCTGGCACTCCTATTAGATCAAACTCGGTTGTGTCTGCTAGGTCTTTTAGCTCTACTGCAGTGCATTTAGGAGCTAGCTGCGCTTTTGATTCTGGCCCTCGAGACATTCTTTTTATAATATTAAAATTATAATAAACAAATTGTATAGGCAATCAATAATAATAAACAAATTATAATAAACAAACGTACTGAACTGGAGGGTCAGTCCGTAAGCATGCTTAGCGTGCTTAGATGTTTCTAACTGCTCTTTTATTTTTTTAGCTCATCTTTGTCCCTTATTATATAGTTTTCACTTAAACATTCTTCAAAAACTATCTTTGTCCTTAGTGTAAAATAATACAACCGATTTTAACTGCGATCGAAGTCTTTTAAGACGGCATTGTATTTTTGAGTTAAGAGCCACACAGAAACTAAGGCGTGGCGACCGCTAAAGGCTAGCTTTGACAAAGCTTTTCTTTTTTAACAATGTCTCGTTCAGCTGAACAGTCATCAATAATAAATAGTGTTTCAGTTCCCTCAAATAGTCTATAGTAATGTTCTAAACAATCGCTCAGTTTGTCGCTAGGATCAACTAAAAAATATTATCGTCTGTCCAAATAAACTTCCTTTCTTTGTAAGACTTGTTGTGCTTAATGGTTGTGCAGAATATAACATGTACTCGTAATGAAAACCTGTATATTGTTTGTAACAAATCAAGTACGAAGACAGTTTTTCCACACCCAGTAATTCCTGCAGATAAGAGAACAGTGCGGATCTTTTGGCAGAAACTTTAAGCTATCCATTGTTTTTATTAGAATATTTCTTCTGCATTTTAATAAGCCGCGTCTTTTAACCTGTTTTCTTCAATGTTTAACTGAGCATCAAAAACCATAAAAACATGCATTTGTATTGGGGCGTTTCCGTCTGCTTTCTTGCGAATATTTATTTTTATACCATCTTGCCCTATCCTTTCTCCACTTCCAAACAATCTGTTGTCAAATGTAGATCTAAATCCAGCCACAGCCCATATTTGGTTATTAAGTAGTCTTCTAGTCTTACATCATAAAGGCGAAGTTTTTTACATACACGATCAACTGCAGGATCCCTTTGCCTACCTCCAGCGAACAACTTTCTTATTTCATCAAAGTGTTGGTGAGGTAAAAGTCCGCGGCCCGAATACAACTGATCAGACTTGCCATTTATTGCACAGTCAACCTTCTCAATTTTTGGATTATAAAACACTTCTGATTCTCTCTGAAAAGGAGTTGTTCCTTCAGTAAATAAGAACAAAATTCCTTTTAAAGACTTTAGAGACTGATTTAGATGTATGTTCCAGAGAGTGTCTAGCTTGTTTCTATTTTCTGTAATGGCGTGTATAACGTTTTCATAATAAATAACCGTTTACTTTTATACTGGGTTAAGATTGTTCTGGCCTAGTCCGGGGTTGTAACAACATCAAACTCAAGAGAAATGTCACTAACGCGTATGTAGCTTCAGGATCTTCAGACAGAACGACAGAACCGCTAGGATTAAATGTCAGTCTATAAGTAAGTTTTTCTTTTAGTGCACCTTGGTAATATGGCATATGTGTCTTTAACAACTCAAAATCTAGAGGGATGCAGAATCTGTTGCCAAATGCTTCTGCTACTGCCTCATCTTTAACATCATTCTTTGCATTATCCGCCCGCTTTAAGCCTGTGCTTGAGGCCGTTTGAGTCTTGTATTCCCTGATAAACTTTCTCTTTTTTTTCTTTTTTAGGCAGCACAAATCAGAATAAAGGGCAAAAATGTCTGCTTCGTTTAGTACAAAGACTTCTCTGCCCTCCAGTTTGATTACCATATGTTTAACGATAGCCCTGCCCAAATTAGCAACAACAGTAGCATTAGGATCTGTCGATGTAATATTATTTTGAATGATAGTTTAGCGGTGCCTGGCATTATAACATCATCAGCGCCAGATCAGGGAAATTAACTATTAAATCTTGTCCAGGCTGAACTGTTGATGGAGTATTTTACACTAATTACAGTCTGCCTTATACCTTTTACGCCATGGGGTTCCTTCTCTTTTCTGTATGGATCGAGGTCACAACCATATGAGTTCATTTTTTATAAAACAAAAAGAATTAAATAAAAAATATGGATGAAGATTTTGACCCGATTGATCCTATTGAAGAAGAAGATGAAACAGAACTGGGCCCTTCATTGCAAGAAGAGCTTGAAGGAGCGGGTTCTTACTCCCTAGACAACGTCAAAACTACTGCGACAGCGAATTCAATCATTCTATAGAAGCATAGGGCGAGAGCTGCCGAAGTGATTGATCCTAACGATTTTGAGGAAGATGGCGGGCATTTGTACTGGTGCAGGAGGTGTGTAAATGCTACTTCAATGCAAACCCAAGCAGGTTTTAAAACTAAGCACAATAAGGCGAAAAACTCCCTATTGCTAAGGCAGAACAATTAAAACCTTTTAGAGCTTAGAGCCGAAGCCGTTAGTCGTTTACAGAACTTGGGGCAAGAGTTGCCAACACAATCTAAAATACAAAACATACCTCTTCAAGAATTAAATCAAACAGCAAATGAACTAATAGCAGAAATTGAAACGAGTTTAAGTGAGGAGACAGACAGAAAAACATTAGCAACAATGACGATTTTGACCCCACTGAGCGTGAAATTGAGGTTCTTAGGAGTTAAAACGATAAGCTTAGGCGCGAACTTGAGGGCCTTAAGGACGCTCTTACAACTGTAAGGGAGGCAGAGAACAGGAAAAGGCCGACTCTAGGCCACTTTCAGTTTTCAGTTTTTCCGCGTTTTTTTGATCATTATCAATAACATCATTTTTCGCGCAGACAGTCATTTTCAATACTATCATTTTTGCAGAGACAGTCACCAAACTAAATCTTGGCTGAGACACTGATGCGAACACCCTAATTAGAGGGCTTGGGGTTTGTGGCAGGCAGTACCTGGACGGATTCCTCATGACCTGTAATTATGGCGCCATAAGGTAGGGCTGGCGTCACCTGGCGTGTGGCGAATTCCCGCCTGGGGTAAAACGGATATAGACATGTTTCTTACATTCACCTATCATAAGTCAGATTTAATCATGTGATAGTTAGAAAGACGTCACATCGCCCAGCACTTAGTGTTGTTGACAACGGGCCTTAAGTTATCTCGTCATTTGGTGTTGTGGTGCTGTGGTGAACGGACGTTGTTTTAGTGATAGAGTGTTTTGCTGGTAAAGATTTGCTTAAACGAATATTATCTATGTCTCAAGACAGCATTTCCTCAGAATTAGAGAGGAGAAATTCTGGAATTGCAAGTTGCTCATCAAAATCTATTAGATTTCTTAACACAGCCATCAACTTTAATTCTACCTGACATGGATCAAGCTTTACTTTTCAACAAGCTCAAAATCTTCCATTACCACCGCCAACACCAACGGAATTGTGGACAGAGGAAGAAATGCTCATTTTGCAAGAGAATCAAGACTACTTTAAAAAAATGACAGAAATAATTGAAAAGATTAAAAGGGAAGGACCGCAGGATTTGCCAAAGAAGCCTAAAAGAAAGCTTGAGCAATTGTTAAAGAAAAGAAAGGAGAACAGATCTTTCAACGCCACAAGAATTACATGACTATCTTATGGCAATCAGGCTGACATTCAATCAGCTATTTCCAGAGAAGCTTTTACTGATCAGATGTTTTCTAAAACAGCAAATGAAGCTGAAATTGTAGAAAGACTACAAAAAGGGATGAGAAATTTGAGGAGGCAAGATGCACAGTCCTTGTTAATTTACGTTCAGTTTGGTACTTCTTGATTTTGTGTAAACAATGCAGGAAAATGAAAGGAAAGAAGGGAGAACGAAGGAAACATGGGCTGTTTGGTTGAAAGAAAAAACTGGGTATTCTGATGTTCACGCACGAAAATTACGTGCCGTTGCGAGCGTTCTTTATGGATACCAGGGTTTTATGTTGTAGGCCTTCCCTTTCGTTTCATTTTGGCAAGCTGAATGAAATTAAAAGCATGCTGCAAGTGCGGGCTTTGCACAGTACTGGAAACAAGATCCGCACATAACAATGACAAGCCAGCTCCAGCAATCCCCGTAATTGTTAACGGTGGAAGGCAACTGCCAAAGCACGGCCTAAAATAGGACCGTTCGCGCATAGTGAACGGTGGCCTACTTGCTGGACTCCTGCCCCACAAAGCCCCGGACAGTTTTCTAAAAATAGTTCTTACCTCACATGCTTTGACGTCATGCTTCGCCGTTCGCGCTGGCTGTGAACGGTGGCCTACTTGCTGGACTCCTGCCCCTACTCCTCTATGCAGGCAGGAGTTTCAGGTTTCGCTAATTCTACTCTTGCGATGATTGCTGTCTGAGCCAGAGCATTGCTTGTAACACAGAAGTAAAAAAAAAAAAAAAAGTAGGTCGCGCAACCGCTGTAGCGCTCAAATAGGTCAACTAGTATTGGAACACTGCTGATTTCACTGACATTCACTGCCTGTCTTCACTGCTTCAACACCCTGCTACAAACTTTTAGGCTGCCTTTCAGGCGGCCGCTGGGTTGTACTTTATACAATTGTCTTGTTTTATTCAATCAGGCTTTTGTTAAATGCACTTGGTGGCTGCTTTGAACTTGCAACAAAAGAGCCAATGCATTACAAAAACGCAGAAGCACTGTCTTGCACCAAGTGGTGTTACACATGACAAATAATAAAGCTCTGTGTACACCACACACACTCCACCCCCAAGTCACCCCAAGTTCTTAATTAATTTTTTAATTAAGTTACCAAGTTTTTATTAAGTTACTTCAAGTTTTAATAAGTTCTTGATTAAGTTTTTAATTAAGTTCTTGATCAAGTTCTTAATAAGTTCTTGATTAAGTCATCCTCTAAGTACAACCAAGTTCGTATTCAAGTTCTTATAATTATCAAAAAAATACAATCTATGTTTTTATCTTAAATAGCAGTGTCTCATATAGTACACCACGCCTCAAAAAACGCGTCATCGTTGAGGATGTCTTGCTCAGCGTTCTCTGCATAGATCTTAAGGAAGGTTTTACATCCGAAGCAACCGCATTGATTACAATTTGGGTCTATGGAAATGTCTTTTATAGACTCCATGTCTTTATTTATTGACACCATCATTTTATAATACGCCATGATCTATTTTTATAAAAAAAATTTAAAATTAAGTTCTTAAAATATTATTCCATTTGAAATGGATCAAAATGATGCTTTGTTATTGGCGGTTTTGGCGTGCTGGTGTCTTTTTCTGCATTTAGTGGCTCAGATTTTTTTGATTGCTTTTGTTTTTGTTGCATCGGTTATATATTTTATAGCCGCAATAACTGCCCCCAACAGCAGCAATGGCGCCAAAAATGGCAACAGTTTTAAGTTCAATATTCCATGAAGACTTTGGGGCCTTGTATCACATGGAGTTTTTATAGCTGGCATTGAATTAACTTGTTCTGGCGTTGGCGGTGTTATGTTTTCATAATGCTGTAACATTAATTTTTTTGTCTGTTCCACTCTGCTAATTTTTTTCCTGCTTCAACACGCCCAGGATTTTTAATGGTCTCCACCTGGTTCAGCGTTTTCTGCTGATTTTCTAGCTTGGTTACTTTCTCCACCTGATTCAGTGTTTTCTGATTTGCTGATTTTCTAGATCGTTCATTCTTGAAGGGAAATAAAATCTATATGATTAAAAGTTATTAATCCCATGATTAATGGCGATAAAATGTTCCAAATCTATAGTATAAATCACACCCTAGAGACTCTAATGACTTTGTTAAAACTGGATCTTGCGTTAAATCATAGTAAGATCTTGTTCAGAATCAATGGAGCAAATCTACTGACTAGTTTAGTGTACAAACTAAGAACCGTTTGCCCACACTTTTCACCATTCTAGACCCCAGCTGCGCTTCATACTGTTATGATACTTTAAAATGTCTTGTGGCGGCATCTGTTGAATCTGTTCAATGCTAAATTCAGTTCCGAGGAACTGTTTTGTTTTTCCACACGCTGCCAAGAATACAGCCTTCCTTTTTGGACATAATAGCTTGGTCATAACTTGGTCATTCATAAGTTCAGGAAGGTTTAGGCCGCCTTGTAGCTGTAGGAGATCATCACTGTTCATGTTTTTTAATAATTATAATTATTTTATTTTTTTAAAATGAGCACCGAAAAAAACTATTGCTAACCTTGTATACCATTCTGCTGTTATTGGAGGACTAAGTGTAGGATACTCAATGCTTGGTAAAAGCCTGTTAAAAATAAAACCGGCAGATCTTGGCAAACTAGACTTTGAGGATTCAGCAAAGCTGATTGCTATTATTGCAGCTTCATTTGCTACGAAAGATTTTCTAGTTAAGCAAGGAATAATTCCAGACAATATAAATATGTAAATAAAAAATACATTTATAAAAATGGCTTCACTCGCAATAATGATAGGCGGCGCTGTGGTGAATGCGCTTGCTTTTAGCGGCAGTAATTTTGCATTTAGTAAACTGGGGAATGACGGCGAGAGAAAAAGACATAACAAAGCTATGGAGGAACTAGCAGCTGCACAAAACGCCTATGAAAGGCAGAGACTTGAGCAGTTAGATTTTATTAATGACACACTGAAAAGACAGGGGCATGCAGCTTACACATTTAAAAATGTTGATCAAGCAATAAAACAATATTATCTAGTAACAGGCAAACCAATCGAGACATTGCCCCACCAAAATTCAGTGACTTTTATCAACCATCAGAAAAAACAAAAGATGCAAGAAATCGCGTTTATTGCCGTTGGTATGACCGTCGTGTATTTTGTTGCACATAATATTGGCTGAATAAAAAATGAACAAAATCTATTATTCGCCCAAAGGATATTGGAAGGGCATCACAGCAATACAAAAGCTAAGCCAAGCAGCGGGAGTCAGTGAACAAACAGCAAAAGAATGGTTATCTAAACAGCGATTTGGCAAATTTATTTACCTGCGCCTAGGCGAATACAGAGACCACACTTTGTCAATACAACTCCAAACGACACCATCAAATGGATCTTCTATATTACCCTCTGATAGGATTAGACGAAAAAGATTTAAGTACGCACTCACAGTCATTGACATAGCTTCAAGATACAAAGATGCGGAACCATTAACACAAAAGAGTGCTTCTGCTGTTGCTGTTGCTATACAGCTGATATACCAGCGTGGTCCTTTAACTTATCCTCGCATGATTCAAGTCGATGATGGAAAGAATTTAAAGGCCAAGTGAATCAATTATTGTTGAACATAGAGTTACCATCAAAAGAGGCCTTCCAGGAGTTCACAGATCACAGGCTTTAGTCGAAACTTAACAAACAGTTAGCCGAAAGACTTTTCTCCTACCAGTATCACAGAGAGCTGATTGACAATTCTCGCAACACAGAATGGGTTAGAAGACTGCCCTCAGTTTTGCGCGCAATGAATAATGAAGAATTTAAAGGGCTAAAAACCAGTACAAGCAATCAAAAGAAAAACAATAAATGTTGCTGAAGGAGAGTCTTCATCTGGCAAACTATTACCATTTGGGTTGAAAGTAAGGTACCTTTATTTACCGGGGGAGCAGAAGGGGACACTCGCATCAGGGCACAAGATCCAGTTTGGAGTGTTGACCCCATATGAAATAAAAAGAATTGTAAAGATGAATCCGCCGTGTATTATTTACGAGAAACTGACACAACAAAACAACCAGCTCCTCAAAGATCTTTTGTGAAAGAAGAACTGCAGATAATTCCGCCAGGCACAGTTCTGCTTTAATTAATTTACGTAAACATATTTTGGTTTTAAAATGGAAGGCCAGAAGGAAGCGCAGAAGAAACAAGAATGGTAAAGGAAGAGACCTTGAAAATGATACGGAATCATTTCAGGCGTGTAATGCTATTAAGGAAAACATTTTCGAGGATTAATCAATGCATGCTAAATCATCCAGATCACCTACAATCCAAACCCCAAATTGGGAAAAAGAATATCTTGAAATAATAAAAAAAATTCGAACTCGTCAAGCAAACATGAGAAAGATTTAAATGAATTGGATGAAGCTATGATTGATCTTATAATAAAAGTTGATGAAAAATATAAAACCCCTGTTTATGCGGTTCTCCAGTGCCCAATTGCATATGAAAACTCTGGATTAACAAACACCCGTTTTGTGTTTGTTCTATCTAATGACTTCTTTGTTACAACTGTTGTGTTGATCTCATGTAGATTAGATCGCAGTTTTACGTTGTCATGATGAAAAGTCTTATTGCCAAACAATGCTTCTTTGTAGTTGTCATGTGATTGTTTGACTGCACAACGCTGCGAGATATTCCTTTGCTTTCTAATGATTTTCTCCTGGCTCGAAATACTGTACATTTTCGACCTTAAACCAACATACTCCTTGATCACCTTTCCAGATAATTCATCCTTCATCTTTCCTAAAACCTCTTATTAACGGATGAATGCAAAGGCGAATCTTTAGGGTAATCAGATGTGTCGTACCATCCTGCATGCCTTTAGCACTTCGGTTTCCATGTCTTTATAGATGTCTCCAGTAGGGATATCTATAACAAAACTATCTGTATCTGTGTTAAAGTACTCTGGACTCAGGATACGAGGGCTTAAAGTAGTCATAAAGAAACTCTAACATCAAAAGCTTTGATAATTCTAAAACAGTAAACCCATAAATACAGGTTTGTCTAATTTGACTTTCTTTTTCTTCATCATTATGCCAAAAAGTGATCATGAAATCTTTTAAAGTCCTGATAATTAGGTTTTGAAGTTCAGCTTAATTGCTTCATTCTCTCTGGTGACCAATCTAACATCTTTACGCTTGTGCGGATTCTCCATAGTCTTTCCAAAACAGCTGTTGTTTCATCAACTTGAAAAAGTCTTTTTCTGAAGCATCTGTGGATTTAGTTCTGAGGTCCAGTGTTCTTCATGATGTATGGTTTCATGAACTGTTCTTGATCAAAAGCAATTATGCGATGAACAGCTGTTAACTTCAAACCATGTCTTAAATAAAATTGCAGAAGTCTGTAATGGCAGACATAATTTTTTTTGCCCCGAAGGTTAGGCACAAGTTTAGGTGGTTCTCTTGGATCCATCTTTAGACTTTCTGCTGCCAATGGATAGTCATTATGCAGGTCATGGAGTTCCTGAGGATATTCTAAGCAACTTCTAGAATGAAACCGCGCTGTTGATCAGGCGCCAAACTGCTCAACCACTTTAATGCCTTTTGAATATTTTTTGGATCGCCGCCTGCGTACATTTTAAAGTTGCGTAATGGAAGTGATTGCGCCATTGCCCAACCAATACAGATTGTTTGCATCTAAATACATGAGATAGTTAGGACCTTTTACTCGGATCATAGTCGTCCAAGTATTTGTTGTTTGCTTTACAGTAATGATGCGACGCCATACTAATTCCACCACGCAATCCGTTTTCAATCATCTGAATCATTGGTAAATCTGACAATAAATCAATCTGTACTCCAGTAAACTTTAAGAAAGCGTCCCAGCTCATCCCGGGTGCAGAAATATAATGCGCAGGATCCAAACTGTATGTTTCATGCAGGTCTTTCTATAATTTTCAAAAATATCGCCAACAAACATACATCAGCCATCAAGTAGGAGTCATGATAGTCTCCCATCGTTTTCAATCTAACTTCTGCCACGCATCTTGAGCATGCTGGTAATCAGAGTCACTGATGTCCTTTCCTCTAAGACTAGAAAAGAACGCGCCTTTAGGCGGAAGTGTATCTTTGTCAAACCTTTCCAACTGTTCATGTACTCATAAGGGTAACACCCTTTCTAACAAGCGTTGGGTCAAAATATTCTTCCGTTATTGGGCAGGACTTTAAGGACATAGCTAGTGACTCTAATGATCCCATCATGTGTTGCATAGAGTCATAAAAAAGACATGTTATTTAGATTAAAGCACATGTACTTTTCTGATGACTGTGCAATGCATGCTACCCTGAAGGCGTTGGTTACTGCTTGCATTATAAGGTGAGAGTCATAACCTCGCAAGTTGTGAAAGAATACAGGCAGCTTCCATGTCTTTGGATCAAACTTTAGTTGAAGATTGCATTTGTTATGCGCCGCTCCTCTGAACTTCCACTAATGTGATCATGGTCTCTTACTGTGGGGTTTACACTCTTGGGCGTAGCTCTAAACCGCAATCCAACAATGCGTGGCTGAGTCATACTGTTGTTGGTCTTCAGGCGCCATTATGATTTCAGATAAGTTTAGATTATTAGAACAGGCGTTACGCACTTGCTGCATGCGTTTTAAGAATGTTTCTGCAGCATCTGGTCCCTCTATATAATTCTGGTTCTGAATAAACGCCATCCGACCTGACAACAATGAAGGCAAATGAACAATCTGATGATTACTCATTAAGACTGTTTTTCGAAGTTTTTTGTGGCGCTGGCCCTTCATAAGGAACAATGAGTGATTCAAAGTCTGCGTAAACTACGTATGGACTTGTTTGCAGCCGTTTCCAGTTCTTAAAACTAACTTTAGATCCTGGCGGGGGCGTAGTTAGTTCTGTCTTACAGTCTACAGAACTTTTACAATGTTTTATATGTTCAAGCGCGGCTTGAGCGGTTGGAATTCTTGTTAAACATTTTCTACAGAATTCTTGATTATGTTCATGCTTTGAAGTATGCGCTAATAATCTGCTCATTGTGCGTATCAATTGTGTAATGGGGCAGCCTGCTGGCGAAAACATTAGGAGTAAAGTCCAATGACTTTTGGCTGGTTCGCCTATTGTTGGACTGTTCTTGGACACTTTAATTGGCACCAAATTTGTTTCCTCATCCATGTGTATACATTAACAGTTATTGGGTTGTTTTGTTCTTCAAATGATCAATTTGGTCTACACTAACAGGAAAGGATATTCCATTGAAGTTAAGTCTTTGGCGTATTGCCGATAGTTAGTCACTCTTTCTGCGTGTTCGCGGACATGATGCAGCCTTGCAAGAACGCACCACATGAAACATTTGTCGTCTGAATTCTTTATGTTTAAAACTGCTCTCTTTAAAACCAAATCCCGAGGTAGCGGAAATGTAAGCCTTGCCTACAATCGGTGCATACTTAGCCTGTTTTAATCTAATCTCTAAGACTTCGCCCTCTGACCAACCAGAGCCTCTCATTTTAGCTTCTTCAGCGGCAGCGTCAAACTGTGTAAGCAGTTCGTTGCCCAACCGGGTGTTAAGTCATTAGAGGAAAGAATAGTCTGCTGTTTAGTTGAGACCAGACTTCTAGTTTTCTTCATTTATTGTTACATAGTCGATTTAAAACAGCTAACATTACTTTAACTGGCGGGTCTATTGTTAGTTTGCCTGGAACTTGAGAAATTGCATGAACAACACTTGCCCGTACGTTTGTTGGGTCAATAACTTCTAAATCAATATCATTCAGTGCTCTTGATAAACGCTCTCTCTCGAGCATTCCTTCAAACAATTCGTCTTGTCCTTCATATATCTTAGCCATGCTGTCTTTCTTTTTAAGCCAAAATATTTATTTAAATTAAAAAAAAATACTTAATCAGAACCAATATCATCGGTCTTTTTGCGCTTGGACTCATAAACTAAAGTATAAACACCCTTTGGCGTTGTTAATGTGAGCTGTTTAGAACAGAGTTTAATGTCTCGTTTACTTTTTTTAAGCATTCCTTTTTTATCTGCTCGGCGTCTGGCTGTTGAGAAAAACTTGTCCTCGCCTTTCTTTGAAGATCAAACTTTTGTCTTTTGTAGTCATCAAAATCGGCCTGTAACGATTAATTCTTTCATCCGTGATGTTTGAGTCAACAAGCGCTTTATTTATTGTCAGTTTAAACGAACTAAGTTTAGCCGTTATTAGTTGAACCATAGCTGTGTGCTTTTGGAGTTTAGTTTTTAATTTTTTGCCAGCCGCACTTACAGCTAATGAACACAGGCCGAGAGCTAAAGACAAACCTCCTAGCGGTAAAGCTGCGGGTGCACCTATGCCCGTTGCTAAGAGCCCACACTCGTTCCTGCTGATGCAGCACTAATAGTCGATGCCCCAGTATTAACATATGTAACGGCATTAAAGGCAGCAGAATACCTTCGTTTGGTTTTTGCTGTATTTTGAAAGGTCCTGCTCTAGTTTTTGTTGCATTTGCGAAAGTTTGTTAATCTGAAGGCTTTTATGTCAGGGGTTTCTATAACAGCAGAATTGCCTGTCTATCTCTTCTCTTGGCATTCCGGTGCTGTAGGCACATTTGGATAAACCTTAACAGACATGCTTTTATAAAATGAAAAAATAATTTAGTATAATACATAGTCTAATCTGTATTGTTGATATTCAGCTGCGCATCATATAATAAAACAAATGTACATTAAGAGGTTTATCGGTTCTTCTTCTTTATCAATTTGAATGTTTATTACGTCTCTCACTTTTCTCCCGCTTCCATACAACTCATTTATCCTCTGTTGACCTTAGGTCAATCCATAAACGTATTTTGTTGTTAAATATCATCAAGCCTAACATTGTGAAGATGTAAATCTTTAGACACTAGGTCTGCTGTTGGATTTCTACCCTCCCACCCCCAAACAATTTTCTTATTTCGTCAAAATGTTGATAAGGTCTAAGCCCGCTAGCGTATGATTTTGGTTAGGACTACCGTCAATTGTACATTGCACTTTTGTTATTTTAGGATTAAAAAAACTTTTCACTTGCTCTTTTGAACGGTTCTTCATCTTCACACAGCAATAAAATACTTTAAGTGAATGTGATGCAACACTAAACTAAAATTCCATATAGTGTCTGCCCTGCATCTAGGATATGTTGTATGATGAATCACTCTATCGTAATATATACTTAATAGTGACTTATATTGATCCCCAATCATCTTTGCTAATTTAGGGTTGCTTAACAACGTCAAACTTAACAAGATGTCAGAAATGCTGTACTTTGCTTCGGTGTCTGTTGATTTGATAACACGTTTGTATTCATTAAAAGTTAGTTCATATGACAATCTGTCTTTTAATGCTCCTTGAAAGTTATGGCGCATGCGCTTTTAACAACTCAAAATCTAAGGGGATGGAAAAGCGATTCCATACGCAAAATTTACAGCTGCATACTTTTTACCGTCTTTAGTATCTGCGGCGCCTATTCTATGTTTTAGTGCTTCTTCATTTCGATTCTTGAAACGCAAGATCAGCCTTTCATTCCGGTTAGCCAATAGATCAGAATAGGTTAAAATATGTCTGCATTGTGTAAAGAAAATATTTCTTGCCCTCAAGTTTTTATAGAAATTTTCTTAACGATTGCCCGCCCCAGATTCTGTACAACTGTCTGTTTGGGTCTGTTGTTGAAGCGAGTTCTATTTTGAAAGTAAGACGTGCAGAGCCTGGCACAATCACTTCATCGCCCCTAGGTCTGGAAATTTGACAGTAAGAATTTGATCCGCATCAATAGTAGATGGATTATTTGGAACAGTAATATTCCGTTATTTCCCTTCACGCCATAGGGTTCTTTCAGTCTTCTTTTCGGGTTAAGAATCGAGCCATGTGCGTTTGCCATTTTTTATAAACAAAATAAAAAGTTAATTATTTAAAACATGGCAGGAATTGAAGCTGAAGAAGATTATGATGTTTTTGACCCTGGAGACGACATGAGTGAAATGATTCCTTTGACACAGCATCGCTCAATGCACTCAATGCGGCATGAATTAACAGAAAGTAAGGTTAAATCATTGTACCAAAGTTTAGGCCAAGAACCTCCCGAATTTATAGACCAAATGATTTTGAATTAAAAGATGATCATTTGTTTGTGAGGAGCGACAAGGACAACTTGTTCAGCTTACAACATAAAAAAGACCATCAAAGTTTTTAGCCGTGGGTTCAATTAGAAATAGACTCAGTGTGAAAGATCAAAATCGCCTTGGCCTTGTTAGGGCAAAATTAAGGGCGGAGGCAGTTTCTAAACTTCAAAACACACTGCAAGAACTCCCAAAGATAACCAAATGCAAAACATGGAACTAAAGAATTAAATCAATCAGCAGGTGAATTAATAAATGTAATAGAAGCAGATCAGTTTTTCAGAAGAAACAGCGTTAAAGGACTATACACGACTCACCGCTACCCATGCGAGAAATAACGGCCCTTGATCATGCTTTAAGAACCATTAGAGGCGAATTAACAAACAATTTAGCAAACTAGGTGAACTAGATGAGCATATAAAAAGAGAAAAGAAAAACTCGTTGAGGCTGATGACGCCAACTTAGGGCCTGATATTAAAGAAAGAATAACCCAAAGACTAAAAGATCTTGAACAAGAAAGATCAGCAAGACTAGAAGTGCTAACTACTAACCGAGACCAATTACGAATCAGTGAATAGAATAAGAGAAACTATCGAAAAAATTTTATATGAAGACACGACGCTAGCAGAACGAATACGAACGCTGTTTAGAGAGCATGGAGTCACATTAGCATAGCGTTATAACTGCCTTAGGATTTGCAATAAGTACACTGGTGATGGCTATTACAGGCAGTTGGTGGAGAGCAAAGTTCAGTGCCTCCGCCGCCATCGCCTCCATCTCCGCCTGATAAATCATGGGTAAAAAAACAACTTGATCATCTTGCGAGTTTATTAAAAAAATTAGCCAGTAAAGCTATAGACTCTTTACCAGGTATATTAGGAGGTATTGTTAGCTGGCTTTTGTCTACTGCAAGCAAAGTAGTTGGCTTTATGGCGAGCACTTATGGGCATTAGTTCTTGTAATAGTTGGGTTACTATTTAGTAAGATAAAGACCAAGTAATCCTATGCCAGTTAATCCAAGAACAAGCGCTGTCTTTTCATTATTCATGGTCATCGCGAACAAAGCCCGCGAGCTTTGCTGAGTCTTCAATGACTTTGGGGGGTTGGACTTCGGGGATTAGATGACTTAATCTTGGGTGTTCTTTTATTGTTTGTAATATTACTGGCTCAGAATTTATGTCGTTTTTCCCAACCTTCTGTTCATTGCCTGCTATAAGAATTTCATTATTATAGTTTATTATTATTCCTACCTGGAGTCTGAGGTCAGAAGGCAGCATGTATAAACAGTGCCAACAGCAAAGTTACTTTCGATCTTGCGTATTGTAAAACATTTTGGTATCTTTCAATACTTGAAGGTAAATCAACTGTAGAATTAATGGCGTCCTCTAAATTTGCTAAGTATTGTTTTTGTGCATCAAAGCCAGTAGAAGGATCGTTATGCTTGATCTTGCCTGTGCTTGCGCCCCTAGCAAACACCAAACGTAAGTGCGAATAGAGTCGTTTATTCGTTCTATTCCCGCCTAGTTAGGCCCTTAGAAGTGTCTAAGATAAATGTTGTCCATGCTGTTTTATGCTCTTGCTGTAGGGACCCGGGCTCAACAGTTGTGCCAAAAAAGAAAGATTTGAAAGGAGGATGCCAGTCATAGTTATACTTTCTGTGCGTGCCCGAAAATAAAGGTCGCCTAGGCCATGATTATGATCCAACGTTTGTCTAAGCCTGTCTTGATGTTAATATTGAATTCGTTACAGATCCTTTTAAAAGCCTTCATGTCTATTATGTTGCTGAGTGGATTAAATGGTTTGTCATTTGGTAATGGCGCTTGCAATTCAGTCAAAATACGTCTGAAGGTGTAATAGAAATGAAATCTGTACACTGACCTCACCAAAGGATCATGGTGATTTAAATGATCAGCATACGCCACTCACACCCAGTTGATGCGCAAAACACAGCAAAGTTTAACTGGTTCTGATAAAACTGCATCGGGATGACTAAACCACGCTTTCTTGATGTGGTCGTTTCAATAGGGGGGTTTAAGATATCTGCTTAATGGAGTACTCACCTTTTTATGAAAAAGAGGCAGTCTGGGTCACAGCAATGTCAAGAGTATCAGTTGCTATATTTTTAAGATTGTAGTGCGGCCCAACAAGAATTATTTTGCACCAGTATATTTGAATGCACTCATTTTTATTTCGTTTAAAAAAAAAATGTTTGTAACAATAACAACCCAAGACCGTCCTTCGTTTTTAGAACATGCTATTGATAACAATTGCGGGCCAAAATGGTCGCGCTCCATGAAATATTTTACAAAGTCGTATGGTTTAATATAAGCGAAGCAAGGGAATAATAAGTTCTAAAAGTTGACAAAACAGGGGCCAAAGTTAGCCAGTTAACAATACCTGATGGTTATTACGGGTTTTGCTCCCTAAAAGAAGCATGAGTAACTTTGACATTACTCTCAAACTTAACAATGCAAATCTAAAAACAATGTTAACATTCAAGCCTGAAGAAGAAGGAGGTTACTATTTTGATAAAGAGCTAGCTAAAATGTTAGGCTTTACAGCTAACAATTATAGATTTAGAGTTACACCAACCAAAACTACTTATGAGGGGGAAAGTCCGCTCGATCTTGCATTACATTCATTACTCTATGTTCATTTGGATGAGCTAAGCACTGATGAAAACTTATATGATGGAAGGCCTCAACTGTTTTAAGAGCTCTTCCGTCAGGGAAAGCTGCATATTGCGATTATGAAATTATACAATTCCCTAATTTACAGTTTAAAAGATTAGTTTGTGGGGAGGTCGGATCATTTAATATAAAAATCAAAGACAAAACAGGGACAAGTTGTAAAATGTGATAACCTGCACATTGTTTTGGAAATAAAATAATACGTTACTAAAAAAAATGTCGCGGGGGCCAGAAAACGGGAGTTACATTGGCGCCTGTAAGGTGTATAACTTTAGAATAAAAAGACCTTGCAGACGTTACAGACTTTGAACAAAATGGCGAAATAGGCGCTTTGTATGGGTTTGAGTACACTAAAGATGGTGATTATAAACGCAAAGAGGTTGGCGACAGCAAAAAGTTTCCTAAACTAGAACAGCTGCGCAATCTAGAAGCAAATAATGTTGGCCAGTATGATATAAAATAGTTCGAAAGCCTGACCTCAAATGGCACTTAGAACCATATTTAGAATGGGACATAAAATTTGAATTCATAAGCCCATTTACATATTTTAGCCGCCAAAAAAGTTTCAGAAAAGCATTCAACTCTGGCCTTTACACGTAAGTCTTATGCCGGACGACAATAGTCGGAAAGAAATTGAAATAACGCCGTATGGGAAAAAGCAGTACATCCTCCACAGAAGAGAAACGGTTTTAAAAGATGCTTCTACAAAATTACAGTTCATTCCGCAAATGAATTAGGAGATGCGTTCACAATGATATTTGAAATTTCTGTCTTAAAAGATAAGGAGAAGGATGGGGTTGTGGGCGTTAGTGACGTCCTTTTTAAAGGAATTCTAATTAGCTGGCAAAATTAGACGTTGACAGTCTTAAAGTTACTGTTGTCATTCTTCACAATGGTGAGGATATTAAGGTCATAACAACAAGCAACAAATCAATATTAGTCTAAATAGAAACAATCTTACAGCACTGAATTGGATAATCTTACACACTTAGGCCTTATAGGATTTTATTATACTGAACAAGTTTTAACAGAGAGCATGATAAAAACAATAACTGGATTAGATTAAGTTCTGTTAAAAACTATGGAGCAGTTAAACTTTATGACAAAAACCCCTCATTGTTCATTAATTTGTGGACAAACTGGTTGTGGAAAAAACAATATTTATCCTTGACCTGTTACAAACAGTTTTATCGTTATAATTTTAATCATATTGTGGTTTTCTGTCCAACACTTAAATGGAACAAAGCATATCATGATAGAGGTTATATGGACAGATGATGACATATATTTAGTTGATCCCAGCAATAAACTGAGTGAGTGTTAGAACAGTTTTATAGACTGTTTGAAGGAACGCAAACACTATTTTTTATAGATGACTGTTCGGCAGAAAGAGACATAGTTAAAAGAGAAACACTTTGTCAAAAACTAGCTTTCAGCGGAAGACATGCTCGGATAAGTGTGTGGATTTTATGTCAGAAATATAACTCAGTTTTAAAAGACTTTAGAGAACAGTTAAAGACTGTAGTGTTATTTCACATGAAAGACAGAGACTCATTTGAAGAATGTTTGCGTGAAAATGATGTTATTGAAAACGATCAGGAAAAACACAGATTAAGCAAAAACTGAAATCTGAAAAGTTTAGTAAATTAGTATTAAAAACGGATAACCCTGCACAGTATGTTTGTTTGTAGGGTCGTTATTTTTTGGTACTTGTCAGAGAACAGGAATAGGCGGCTTTTAGGCCACTTTCGCCCAAAAACTTGGTGGAGGAGCAAGTGGCCCAGAGTCGGCCCCTTTTTCTGTTCTCTGAGGCACTAGCGCACAATCTAGGAAAACTTGACGAGCTAGATGAACAAAAGAAGAAGAAAAAAAAAAAATAAACTCGCTGATGCAGATGATAACAATTTAGGGTGGGAAGAAAAGGCTAGAATACAGCAGAAAATACAAGATTTAATGTTGCTAAGGAAAGCCAGGTTAGAAATGCTGTCTACTAACAGAGCGCAGCTAGCAGCGCAAACAAGCAGAATAAGAGAAACTATAAACAGATACTTTATGAAAACACTCGCTAGCAGAAAGAATAAGGACTCTGTCAGGGAACAGGGGATTACAATAGTAGTATATTAACAGCCGTTGGGTTTGCTATCTCTACACTCGTTTATGCTTTAACAGGTAGTGCGCAACAGGCCACAGTAAAAATCTCTCCAACGCCTCAGCCTGGTTAAAAAATAGGTTTTTTTGGGATTAGAAAACCAATTACTCATCATAGCAAACCTATTAAAGAAGTAGCAGCAAAAGCGCTTGAAGCTTCCTGGG
>JAFLJL010003427.1:0-15000 GCA_018398815.1 Conus ventricosus | reverse complement strand
CATACAGAAGGAGCAACTTTATGTTCGATTCTTTTCTGGCCAGAAATTGCTCTCTCTCTCTCTCTCTCTCTCTCTCTCTCTCTCTCTCTCTCTCTCTCTCTCTCTCTCTCTCTCTCTCTCTCTCTCTCTCTCTCTCAATTATCAAAAATAAAACATTTTCTGAATCTCCAGTCGAGGAAATTATTTTTTCATGCACATATTTTATCTCTCATTGATTATGCGTCTACGTTATGGGATAATTCTAGTGAAACAAATCAATCGTTTACATAAGAGAGCTATAAAGCTGGTGCAATTAAAATCTAATTCCTTGACAGGTGATGACTATAAAAAGTTAGATATTCTTCCATTCAAAGACAGGCTCTTCTTCAATAAATGCTTATGCATGTATAAAGTAGTTAAGGGAATAGCTCCAAAGAAAATTATCCGAAACTTTGAAAATAATGAAAATAGACATGTTCACAAACTTTCGTTTCCTAGACCCCGTAACAATCTTTACAAATCTAGCTTCATATATTCTGGAGGAACGGCATGGAACAATTTATCTTCTACTTTAAAAACATGTCCTTCTAAACTACTGTTTAAAAAAGCACTGAAAAAATATTTGATGGACAAATTATAAAGTAATTTATGATTATCTATTTTGCTGCAGATCCCCCTCTCTCTCTCTCTCTCTCTCTCTCTCTCTCTCTCTCTCTCTCTCTCTCTCTCTCTCTCTCTCTCTCTCTGCCTCTCTCTCTGTCTCTCTCTCTCTCTCTCTCTTTCTCTCTGACTGTCTCTCTGTCTGTCTGTTGGATTCTTTGTCAATGCTATCTGTCTCTCTGCTATCTGTCAGCCCCCTCTCTCTCTCTCTCTCTCTCTCTCTCTCTCTCTCTCTCTCTCTCTCTCTCTCTCTCTCTCTCTCTCTCTCCTCTCTCTCTCCCTCTCTCTCTCTCTCTCAAATGTCTTTATTGCCATGTTTGACATGTTGTCCATTGTCCGTCACAATATTGATTAATGGTTGTTAATTGTTTCATTGTTTTCATTACATTGTATATTTCTGATTTATACGTATGTATTGCTTCGAGTTTCTGGTTTTTCACTATTGTGATTGATATTTATGCTTTTTTGTGAGGGCAGGATGAAAAAAAGCTGCAAAGCTTATTCTTTTAACCTCAATAAAGATAATTTTGACTTGACTTGACTTGACACACACACACACACACACACACACACACACACACACACACACACACACACACACACACACACACACACACACACACACACACACATTCACTCACTCACTAACTCGCAAACACGCACACGCACGCACACGCACACACACACACACACACACACACACACACACACACACACACACACACACACACACACACACACACACACACACACACACACACACACACACACACTCACACAAGAGTCCTCAGCTCATCGTTCTCAAGAAAACCGTATAGTAACACATCAACTGAAGACCGGGAGTCATCAGAATGATGTTAAGGTCAGTTATGGAAACTGAAACCATTAAGGAGTTGATCAGGAAAAAGGTAACTACAATTGGTTGGCTATGTACCCATTGACCCCGTAAGAAAAGAACGTGCAGCAAAAAGGAACTCAACAAACAACTTACAAAGGTTCTTTGCCATCAGAGAAAGAGAGAGAGAGAGAGAGAGGAGAGAGAGGAGAGAGAGAGAGAGAGAGAGAGAGAGAGAGAGAGAGACAGCCAGCCAGCCAGCCAGCCAGCCAATGCTAAAGAGTTTAGCAGCTGGAAAGATATAGTCCGTGGAAAATTGAAACCACCCGAATATTGGTTATTATCGATTGGCGAGAACTACGACGGTTTTGAGCAGTGCGGTAGGGTTTTCTTTGGATGTGCTAAACGCAATTGATAAAAAGAAGTGGAAATGATGGTTGTAAACTGTTCATTCCAAGATTTCTACCAGTCACCCCATCTAAAATGAAAACATAACAGGGGCGGGGGATGGGGGTTTCAAAAATGTTACCTTGATATTCAGTGATCGGACTGTATATTATGGTTTCCGGACAGAGTGAATATGTTGAAGTCTCGCCATGAACGTTTCTTTTTCTGTCCCCTCCCCCCCCCCCCCCACACACACGCACGCACACCTCTTTTCTTGAACCCCACCCGTTCTATCTGCACGACCCAAATTCTCTTTCTGAACTCCTTCACAGGGAGTTACCTGTGTAGATAACATGGAGACTCAAAGCGGGTCGAGGACCTAGAAACATTTCCTCCTGTACCTCCTTTCCGTTCAAGAGTTTCTTTCAGTGAAAACAAACGAACGAACAGACAGACAAACAAGAACCACAGTGAAGCTGATTTGTTAAAGGATTCAAGCAAGGTATATTCCCTTATCGTGCCAGAGGAATTAGTCATTAAAACTGACAGACAATATGTGTGAACGCGAAAGAGGTACAAAACGTCATCTTTCCGAGGACCTCTTCATAACAGCATTTGGGGGATGACTGCTTGTGTATGGGAGGAATCGGAGAGGAGGGAGGGAGGGGAGGGGGGAGGGGAGGCAGAAGGTCTGAGGAGGGGAGATTGGCGAGGGTGTGCGTGGAGTGAAGTGGGAGATGGAGGTATGTGCGGACTTGTAAGTAAACGGATGGTGGGTTTGGACCGGGGGATGAAAGTTGCTGGGGGTGGGAGTTGAAATGAAAAACAAAAAAGCCTTGCTGAGAACTGAAAAGAATATTTAGATATTGTCTGTTATAATGGTGTTCCTGTCAGGTCAGTATGGAAAACGTAAGAAGAAAATGTTTTCTATTTTACCGTCATTAAAAGAGAATGTCTAATACACGCTATATACGCTTAATATGTAATTATTAAGCAATGTTTGATTTTTCGACGATATTAATTGCCATTTACTGAAATTCGATGGACACCAGCCGCCGTAGCAGAGTGGTTAGCGTCGCAGACTCACGGCTGGGAGGTCATGGATTCAATTCTCGTCGGAGCCATGTGGGATTTTTTTTTTTTAGTCCGACCGGCTCCTACCCACAGTTGAGTTTGCTACGGGTTCTGTTTGGAAGACTGGGACCACCTAATCGAGTTTCGCATCTGAGAGTGTTGTTCAAATTTCTTGACCAACTCTGCAGGTGTCTGTATCTCTCGGGCCTGGTTGACGTCCGGATTTTGTATAAAAGTAAGTGGAGTACAGCCCTGGCATGCAGTCCAGTCCGGAATGTAAACCCGTAGCATTATCTTTATTATCCTTGGTTTGATTCAGTCGGTCACCGGTATCGGCAGGTCCATGGGGGCTGTCGTTGGATGGACGTGGTGGCGCCGCCCTCCGGAGGAAGAGCTCACTCACGCGGGCTCCGCGACTAAGCGATCATTGTCGTCAGTAGGGGGCTTAGTAGGTGGTGTCCTGCGTATGTCGGATCAGAACAGGCGCCACTCAGCGGCTGTGCAGAGTCTCTTCCGGCGGGTTTGCCTCTTGACAACTTGACACTGACTGCTCCATGTGGATCGCCGATGCCGGGACTGGGGCTGTGGACGGGGTGTGGGAGGGAGCTGTGTGGATGCATTGCCACTGCGCTGGCACCCAAGATTAGCCAGAAACAAACAATTTCGACTGACGTCAAATAGTTGAGTTTTCACAAATGCTTACTCGTCTCACTTTTTTTTCACACAATTAGGTTGTGATCCTGTCCACCCCATCTCCATACACACTTTTCTTTCACCCCTCTCTTCCCTCCCACTACCTCCCCTCCTCTCCCGAAAAACAAAAAACAAAAACAAAAAAAACAACAAAAAAGTAAAAAGAAATAAAAAAAAACGACCAACCAGTCGACAAACCATGTTAACAAAAGAACCACCTCCCTCTCTCCTGCGAAGGAAAAGAAAATAAGCGAGCAACTAATCAAAAACAACATAACAAAACTTTTAGTCATAAGGTGCTTTCTTTCAGTGTTATAATGAACGGCGAGTACAGTATATATATATATACAAGGACGGCAGGATTTCCATTCGGTTTCCCCTGCAGTGTTTGTTTATCTGGACATGGGAGTTCGAGCATTGTGTATATTAAGTTAATGTCGATGGCGGAGCTGTCCACTGGATATTTCTGTTCTAACTCGGTCACTTGAGGATCGTCACGGGCTATTTTTGCAGGGACAGGTTGTCTTGCATACCAAACTCCAGCATAGCCATCGATATGCTCATGCTGTTTACTTTGAAATCGAATGGCATTGCATGTGTCCTTGTCACGTGAAAGCGTTATCTTTGATGTTTGACTCTACGCAGTTTTTTTTTTTAAATAGAAAGCAAAAAAAAAAAAAAAAAATAAAATAAAATAAAAGAAGAAAAAAAGAAAAAGAAAAGAGAAACAAATCTTTGTGTGGTTTGATGTTCTATTGTGTACCCTCTTGTCGCACAAACGCTACGCTATTTCCAACGCCACCCCACCCCACCCCACCCATGTCATCACATAGCCAAAACACTTCAGCTGAGGAAAATATTGAGAACGTTATAAGATGAGAAAGGAGAAATATCATGTTATAACATGTCAAATATGCAAATTTGACTTTTTGTTGTTTTTAAGACCAATGACTTCTCAAAGCTGAGGGGAAATACCTAAGTCGTGGCTGCAAGACTGATGATTTTTTTTAGGACACGTCAGTTCAGAAAGAGAATGATAATGATGATACTGACGATGATGACTAATATATTATATATATATATATATATATATATATATATATATATATATATATATATATATATATATATATATATATATATGTATATATATATATACCAGTTTAAAATAGGATTTTAAAATGGAAGTCTAAAAAACACCCAACAAACTTGTTTCGAGCCAAGTGCTCCCCACAGGGTATGTATAATCTGGGCACGCTACCAGTGTTATATAGTTTAGTGTGTGGGCGTGTGAGCTCTGCGCGCGTGGCACGTGGCCTGTAGATTTTTTTTTCTTTTGGGGGGGCGCGTTCAGGGGGGACGTGCCAGGGAATGGTGCATTGACAAAGATTTCCATTTGTGCCTGCAATTATTAATCATTTCTACTTTAGAGTTCAGGGATGCTAGATGGGGTTTAATAATATCAGCCACTTTTCTGTAGTACATAAGTTGCATTTTTTTTAGAAATGTTGTTGTGTGGTGCTGCTCTTTTTATAATTTTCCATGATATGTTGCAATATATTTTTCTATCTTTAAGCTTCCAAATATATTTACTTAGTTCTGTTTGGTTTTTATATTTTTCATGTTTGAAGGACTGTTTATGGTTTGCATATCTGGTTTTAAAATGGTTTGCCGTGATCCCTATGTATGTTTCTTTATCACTGTCTGTTGTTACCGTAGCTTGGTACACAATGTTGCTGTAGAGACATTTGTTATTCAGATGGCACTGGTCTTTTTTGTGCAATTACAAGATATCGTTTCGTCACCCTCTTTGGTTGTATTGTTTTTGGTTTTATTGGAAGAATCAATTATGTTTTCAAGGTTGGGCATCACGAGTATGATAGCTTGATGGTGTTTTTATTGAATATTTTAGATAGTACATGTTCTTTTGGGAATGTTTTAAGGATTCTGAGGAATTCTTTTCCTCCGTTGGTTTTTGTTCTTCCATCATATGGAGGGTTATACCATATAATTTTCTTTTCCTGTTTTTCTTATTGCCGTTCATGTTATTATTTGGGTTATATTGTAATTTGTAGTTGTAGCCACTTTTTTCAGCACCTCTTAGTATTCGGCTGCTGCACTGTTAAATTCTTTCTCATTGGATGACATTTTAGATATGTTTTGTTTATGCCATTAGGTATGGTTTTTAAAATGGAGGGTGGATGGTTACTTTGATGTCTACGTAGACAGGTGTGTCATTGGGTTTTTTGTATGGTTTATGTGTGTGGTCTTAAGGTCTAATGTTATGTCTAAATAATTTACTATTTTTTTGTTGGCTTCTACTGTGATTTTTAGGTTGTAGCTTTGGAAGATTTTACAAAGTTATTTTTTCTTCTTTTCAATGATGTTTGGTTTATTGTTTAATGCGGCGAGGCCGTCATCTCTGTATAAGCCAACCTGTTTACCAAGTACTTTTGTATATGCAACAACATGAAAAGTCCAAACTAATTCACAAGTTTCAGCTCCATCATAAGACCCATCGTGACATCGAACGTGGAATTTCTGCTGGTTTTTTTAATCCAAGTTTCATTGTTGCTATGGAGAAGGGTTTTCTTAGTGTGGAGAATGATTTCCATCTCAGAATCTGTTATATTTGTATATTTGTTGGCGAATCTTAGTGCTTTAGTAAGTAATTCCTCATCGATAGAAGGATAGAAATCCACTGTCAAAAGTAAATGAACACTGTATTTTTTGTTTGTTCAATTCTTTAAACCATTGGATAACTTCATAACTATGTTTCCAGAGATTGTATTCAGTGTTTGTTTTTATGTCATCTATTGCATTTTCAGGATGTTTTGAAACTAATTTTGCCTAAATCAGATTTTGATGGGTTTATTAGTCTACAAGTAGGGTTGCTGTGAAAGTTAGGTTTGTGATCTTTGAGAGTTATAAAGGCTTCTTTTATTGCTGTTGCTTTATTCCTATCACCTAAATCTATCTGGTGCACAAGTTTTTTTTCTTTTTTGCAGATGTTGTCATATGTTAGTCTTATCAGCTTTTTTAAAATAATTTTTCTGAATATTTTTGTTGAGTTGAGAGTATCATTAGGTTCCATTTTATAGAAATTGCCGTCTTGTCAGCCTTTATAAATATTTTTTTTTGTCATTTTGGATTTGTTTTATGTTTCTATTCAATGTTGTTTTGAAGTTATTGTGTGAATTTCTAAATTCAATATTAGCTATTAGTTTTTTCATACTTTCTTCAAAAGGTTTCATTTCCTCTATTACAGGTGGCGATCTCCATGACTTAAAACCATAAGTTTTTTATCTTCCTTTTTAGCATCTGGATTCAAAAAGAAAAACGCTTTCATCTCATATTACGCACAAATAATTTCAGTCTGCTGTATGAGGTTTTTTTTTTTAATGTAGAGCTGTGGGTTAGAAAAAGGTATATTTTTGGTGGACTGCCCAAAGTTAATTTTCTCCATTTTAAAATATAGATTTGCTAGGCCACAGTGCTCAACGTGAGAGGAGCAATCAATAAAATTAGAGGTAAAGACCAAACATCATTGAAAACAAGACAAAAGAACTTTGTAAAATCTTCAAAACTACAAACCTAAAAATCACAGTAGAAGCCAACAAAAAAAATAGTAAAATTATTTAGACATAACATTAGACCTTAAGGACCACACATACAAACCATACACAAAAACCAAATAACACACCTGTCCACGTAGACATCAAAAGTAACCATCCACCTCCATTTTAAAAAACCATACTTAATGGCATAAACAAAAGATTATCTAAACTGTCATGCAATGAGAAAGAATTTAACAGTGAGCAGCGCGAATACCAAGAGGCGCTGAAAAAAAGTCGCTACAACTACAAATTACAATATAACCCAGATAATAACATGAACAGCAATAAGAAAACAGGAAAAGAATAAATTATATGGTATAACCCTCCATATGATGGAAGAACAAAAACCAACGGAGGAAAGAATTCCTCAGAATCCTTAAACATCATTCCAAAAGAACATGTACTATCTAAAATATTCAATAAAAAACCCCATCAAGCTATCGTACTCGTGTATGCCCACCTTGAAAACCATAATTGATTCTTCCAATAAAACCAAAAACAATACAACCAAGAGGGTGACGAAAGGATATCTTGTAATTGCACAAAAAAAGACCAGTGCCATCTGAATAACAAATGTCTCTACAGCAACATTGTGTACCAAGCTATGGTAACAACAGACAGTGATAAAGAAACATACATAGGGATCACGGCAAACCATTTTAAAACCAAATATGCAAACCATAAACAGTCCTTCAAACATGAAAAATATAAAAACCAAACAGAACTAAATATTTTGGAAGCTTAAAGATAAGAAAATATATTGCAAACATATCATGGAAAATTATAAAAGAGCAGCACCATACATTTCTAAAAATGCAACTTATGTACTACAGAAAAGTGGCTGATATTATGTAAACCCATCTAGCATCCCTGAACTCTAAAGTAGAAATGATTAATAATTGCAGGCACAAATGGAAATCTTTGTCAATGCACCATTCTGGCACGTCCCCCCTGAACGCGCCCCCCAAAAAGAAAAAAAAATCTACAGGCCACGTGCCACACGCGCAGAGCTCACACGCCCACACACTAAACTATATACACTGGTGGCGTGCCCAGATATACATACCCTGAGGAGAGCACTTGGCTCGAAACAAGTTTGTTGGGTGGTTTTTAGACTTCCATTTTAAAATCCTATTTTAAACTGTTATGTCGCTCCCTATTTGGTTGAGCATTTTTAGAATTCTGAGTGGTCTTTTAACTCTAATTATATATATATATATATATATATATTATATATATATATATATTATATATAGAGAGAGAGAGGAGGAGAGAGAGAGAGAGAGAGAGAGAGAGAAAACAACAAACTAATAAATTCCAAGGATAAGTACCGAGCACGTTCCAGCAACTTACAGAGCAGCTTGGTGTTGCAATGACTGCAAGAAATATTGAATTATAAACAAAGCTTGCTCTTATGTCTTAGATTGGAATGTTTCCAGCTAAAATGACCGTGGTTCACCCGATGTCCACCTGGCCCGCAGGTGTCGGGCTAATGTGACGGACCAGCCATCTGCATATCCTTGATTTGGGCACGGACGTTAAATCCAACTCAAAACATGACAACTCTGTGAAAAGATTGCATTTTCACGATGTATCATGTCTATTGGAGGGCCTCTAGGTAGACAACATTTCTGGTCTCCCTGTTTGGCGCAAGTATAGTCAGTGTTTCTGCGTTTCCAGTTCGTGATGCTGCAACGTAGAACATTCATGTGTAAAACACGGAACGGTCAGGTCTGCCCCAAGGGATGAAAATGTCTGACCTGGCTCTTGATGATTGTCAGAGCGAAAGCTGGTTTCTGGGAAACTGAAGCCGTCAGAACTGGAATGGCAGGGGTGAGTCCATGGGTTCCAGAGGAATTTTGGGGAGCAGCACGGTTCACCTTTGTGGGGGCCACATGATATTTTCGCTTCTACAACGTTCCTGTGCAGTCTGGTGAAGACACATCGGGTGCCATTGATCACCTTTGGCGGGTCCAGTGAGTGGAGAATGATCATGGGGACTCCAGATTTCAACAACAGTTCGTGCGGTGGAAGTCCAGAAATCTCGATGGAGTTCAGGAGTTCTTGTGGATAAAGGACTCCCTCATCATCATTCTGTCAACAGATCTGTACATAGTTTCCTCTCCAGGGAAGTCAGCTACGATTTTTCTGTTTAGCCTGTTGACAGTCTCGTTCAGGGAGGAGATTATGGCCCTTTCCGCTGACCAGTCTGAGTCTGCACAGTGAGCATGAAGATCCGGGTAGACTGCTTCTATCAGATCCTGCTGGCTATCATAAAACTGGCATAGTGCTGGTGGGACCAATATAGTATCTGGAAACATGACTCAATGGCACCATTGCCAATGTCGAGCAGAAGTTTGAGGAAGCTGGCTGTCTGGGGATTTCCAGACTGGTGGGCTCTCATATTTAACAATCATGCTCCACCATTTCTTCAGACAGGCGTTGACAATGTTTGCTCTGGTGCCATTTAGGACGACAGGGAGGATCTGCCAGAAGTCCCCACAGAACAGCGTTGGGATGCCTCCCATTGGCCTGTGCACTTGGGTGATGTCCTGCAGCGTAGAGTCCATGGCCTCGTAGACAGCTTTGTGGGTCATGGGAGCTTCATCAATTATGACGGTTGCAGCCTCTTTGATGACTTTGGCCAACGTTGACCCACGCTTGACGGGCAGGTTGGCGTTTCTTGCTTGTCGGCATCCAGAGGGACCTTGAAAGTGCTATGTACTGTCCGCCCACCCGGCAAAAGAGTAGCGGCAATGCCACTGGAAGCAGTGGCTAGCACTATTTTGCCTGTGGAGCAGATCCTGTTCAGGATAAGATTCAGGATGGTCTTTCCTGTCCCTCATGGAGCATCGAGGAACATTATGTTGCTGCTTGCTGTGGGATCCTGCCTCTGCTCAACCATGGTCATAAAGCTGTCGTACACGTCTCTCTGGTCAGCTGTCAGCTTCTTCAGCTGATCATCAGCTGCTGTCCGGAGTGCAGTAGTGTCGTAATTGGTCTCGCGGTAGTATTCTCGAGGCACAGTTTGTCGTTGTGTGACTGTTGGCATCCCATACTCCTCTGTAGACTTGCTTCCAAGAAGGAAGAGTTTGTGCTGAATCACAGTAAGAGAATGTAAATATCTTCGTTCAAGACCACCCATGTGATTCTGCCCGAAAACCCCATTTTCACATACAAATCACGTCCATCACATATCAGTTTTGGCCAAAATTAACACCTTTTTACAACTAAAATTAACATGCCAAAATTGCCAAATACTGACAAAATTAGCAAATTAAAACGGGGGTTTCCGTGCAGAATAATATGGGTGATCGTGAACAAAGATATTTACATTCTCCCGGGAACATAAAAATTACGGGGTTACAGTGCGCTCTTCTACTTCCAGCACCATTAATAAATCAGAACAAACAACTGGCCTTCCATCTTGGTTAGTTATTTTTACATCCAATGAATGTATAGGCCCATTAATTAATTCTTTAAATTGACTGTTTTTTCCAACTGAGATTAATCGATAATCGCAAAACCCTGCCTTAATTGACGGCAAAACCTTTAGAACTGTAGATGGATAGCCATCAAACAAATTAGCTTCTGTTTTTAACTGTTGTAAATGGACATACAAAATTGGGTTCACTAGAAAATCAGACGGTCTATTACCTTCAAATTTATAAACACCTTCTCTTGTACTAAATCTATAAGCTCTGTCACTACTGTGAAAGCCTAAGATTTTAGCCGGGGCTTTAGGAAAAGTATACTCTCTTCTTTCTTCTTGGAAAATGTATAGTAATTCTGAGGTTTGCTTCGTTAATTTTTAACAATATGCCAAATTCGCTAAGTACTTTCTTTTAAAGAACAAAAGTTGTAGTAACCATCAGGTATTTGCACATGAGTTATTTGATTGCCCACCTCGTTACTAATATTGATCCAGTTATTTTGAGCCCCTCATATATGTTAGCCCACATAACTTTAAAGCCAATTTCTTTAAGGGCAATCCTACAACTCCCGCGCCAATTGACATATTGGATACGTTAAGAACACACGCTCGTTTTGCTTGGTTATATAGATGAACATCCTTTCTATAAGTATTTAAAAAACTAATTAAAATGGAACCATTTAAATATAACGAAAGTGCCACTTACAATGTAGGGGCGTTTTATAATCCTAAATATTTAGACTTCAGCAATCTAACCATTGCAGTAGACGAATCATACGGCTTCCAAGTTAGACTTGTAAACCCACTAACTAAATATTTAAATCCGCCAATAAAGAATGATAGAGTGCCATCACATGGTCATCCCGCCCTATGACGTTTTACCAGAATCAGTTAAATTTTGCAATTTACTGCGCAACTACTGGCTGTGGTGTTTCATATGCAAACCATTTAAACCACCACAATCTTTTAGTAAGGTCAGTATATAACTTTCATGTTTATTACCAGTACAGGCGAATACTAACTGAACTAAATGTACTCCTCCCTAACGACAGCATGTTTAATCACATTCAACAGCCCAATGGACAATAATGCACATGAAAGAATCTGCAAACGAATTTAACATTAATCCTTTAACTGATTTTAGACAAAAGTTAGACCAGCAATCATGGATTAGGCACATTGTATTTGTGGGCGTAAAAAGAGAATATACTTATGACTACTGGCCCGGCCACACCTCTTTTCAACCAGACAAACAAGTTCGATTGGGATCCATAGAACAAAAACATCCTAAAGCCTGAGCAACATTTATCTTGGATGGAAGTGAAGGCTTAACAATGCAGGAGTGCAAAGACTTAATGACTCCATACGGACATACGTTTGGTGTCTATTAGGAGCACAAGCACAGACCAAGTCTAGCATACTAGATCAGTCTACAGGCTTTGATGCTAGAAAACAATTTCTAGCTAATTTAGAAGATGCTATTAACTCTGCTGTTAATTTGCCTGCCAGCATACAAAGGCATCAAGCCGTTCTTGCACATGCTAGGTCAAAGGTTGACTTTGTTGTAGGTCATGGATTATACATGCTACCTCCGACCTTAGACTACAGATTGGCATGATACAGAACTATAACAACGAAATCCTCATAGCTGGAGACGATTCAAAACTTAGGGCACAATCAAGGCTTAAACACAAGGCCCGCCCCATCCATTTTAAAGAAAGTACCTAGCCCTGAAGAAAGCAATCCAGTTATAAGCACCCCACAGCCAGAAAGCAGCCAGAAAGCACTCCACCTGTTGATCTGCCTCACACTGACAGTCACACTATACTAGCGAAAAGACAGCCCTTGATTGTATTTTTAACTTTTACTGGATTAGCCATACTTTATTCACTAAAATTATCCAGCAGCCAGCACCCCTAACGTCCACAGATGGTCAGCCATATAACCAGCAACTTTGCCTATAGTAGACAAAACCCAACTAACAACACTACCTATTATGCCAGGCAGAGCATCAAGCGCTTTGGCAGCCAACTTCTTTAATAGGTTTGCTAGATGATGTAATTGTTTTCTAATCCAACTTTTACCAGGCTGAGGCGTTGGAGGCGCTACTGGCCCTGTTGGCGTACTGCCGGTTAAGGCATAACGAGTGTAGAGATAGCAAACCCAACAGCTGTTAATATGCTAACTACTGTAATCCCCTCTTCTCTAAACAGAATCCTTATTTTCTGCCAGCGTAGTGTTTTCATGAAGTATTCTCTTTATAGTTTCTTTGAATCTAGTTGTTTGAGATTCTAGATTTCTCTGAGAATAGAAATCGCGTTTAGCTGCCTTCCCTTTTACCCATTAACTCCTGTATTTTTGCTGTATTCTAGCCTTTTCTTTCTTGCTCTAAATTGTTATCAGCCAGCTTATTTTTTTCTTTTCTATCTCTCTCTCTAGCTTACTAACTTTTGCTGTGCTGAGCATTAGTTCTTCTCTTATTGTCGTAAAAGCGCTCTTAAGACCCGGAGGTCACGCACAGGCAATGGAGGATCATCAATTGTTGCTAATGTTTTTCTGATTGTCTCCTCACTTAAACTCGTTTCAATTTCTGCTATTGCTCATCTGCTGTTTGATTTAAATCTTGAAGAGGTATGTTTTGTATTTCAGATTGTGTTGGCAGCCCCCGCTCCAGGTTCTGTAAACGACTAACGGCTTCGGCTCTAAGCTCTAAAAGGTTTAATTGTTCTGCCTTAGCAATAGGGAGTTTTCGCCTTATTGTGCTTAGTTTTAAAAACCTGTTTGGGTTTTGCATGAAGTAGCTTTACACGACCTCCTGCACTAGTTTTTATATACAAATGCCCACCATCTTCCTCAAAAATCGTTAGGATCAATCACTTCTGGCAGCTCGCGTCCTATGCTCTATAGAATGATTGAATTCTTTCTCGCAATAGTTCTTGGCGGTGTCTAGGGAGTAAAGAAGCCGCTTCTTCAATCTCTTCTTGCAATGAAGGGCCTAGTTCTGTTTCATCTTCTTCTTCAAACAGGATCAATCGGGTCAAAATCTTCATCCATATTTTTTTTATTTTATTCTTTTTTGTTTTATAAAAATGAATCATACGGCTGTGACCTCGATCCATACAGAAAAGAGAAGGAACCCCACGGCGTAAAGGTGTAAGGCAGACTGTAATTAGTGTAAATACTCCATCAACAGTTGAGCCCGGACAAGATTTAATAGTTAAGTTCCCTGATCTTGGCGCTGATGATGTTATAATGCCAGGCACTGCTAAACTATCATTTAAAATAGATATTACATCGGCAGATCCTAATGCTACTGTTGTTGCTAATTTAGGCAGGGCTATCGTTAATCATATAGCAATCAAACTGGAGGGCAAAGAAGTCTTTTTACTAGGCGAGGCAGACATTTTTGCCCTCTATTCTGATCTATGGCTACCAAAAAAAGAAAGAAAAGAGAAAGTTTATCAGGGAATACAAGATTCAAACGGTTTCAAGCACAGGCTTAAAGCGGGGGATGCAATAACGATGTTAAGATGGTTCAGTAGCAGAAGCATTTGGCAACAGATTTTGCATCCCTCTAGATTTTGAGCTGTTAAAAAACGCATATGCCATATTACCAAGGCGCACTGAAAGAAAAACTTACTTATCATCTACATTTAATCCTAGCGGTTCTGTCGTTCTATCTGATGATCCTTTAGCTAAATACACAGTCAGTGACATCTCTCTTGAGTTTGATGTTGTTACTAACCCTGGACTGGCCAGAACAATCTTAACCAGTATAAAAGTTAAAACGGTTATTTATTATGAAAACGTTATACACGCCATTACAGAAAATAGAAATAAGCGAGACACTCTCTGGAACATACATCTAAATCAGTCTCTGAAGTCTTTAAAAGAATTTTGTTCTTGTTTACTGAAGAAACAACTCCTTTTCAAAGAGAAACAGAAGCGTTTTATAATCCAAAAATTGAGAAGGTTGACTGTGTAATAAATGGCAAGTCTGATCAGTTGTATTCGGGGCGTGGACTTTTACCTCACCAACACTTTGATGAAATAAGAAGTTGTTCGCTGGAGGTAGGCAAAGGGATCCTGCAGTTGATCGTGTATGTAAAAAACTTCGTCTTTATGATGTAAGACTCGCAGACTACTTAATAACTAAATATGGCTGTGGCTGGATTTTAGATCCACATTTGACAACAGATTGTTTGGAAGTGGAGAAAGGATAGGGCAAGATGGCATAAAAATAAATATTCACAAGAAAGCAGACGGAAACGGCCAATAAAAATGCACATTTTTATGGTTTGTGATGCCTCAGTTAAACATTA
>JAFLJL010003426.1:0-20670 GCA_018398815.1 Conus ventricosus | reverse complement strand
GTGACTCTTCGCTGTACTAGCTTTAGTGATTAGTTCTCAATTGAATGCTGAGGTGATATTATGTTTTCTTAATCATTATTCCTTCGTTTTACTGTCATGAATAGATAATAGTGTCTTGATCTTTACAATCTGTACTTAATCGGCCATTTCGACCGGTTGTTTGCTCCAACACATGGCGTCAAGTGTAACACAGTTCGATATTTTATCAAAATCATTGTTTCCGCAGCATGGTAGCTATGATTGCATGCATGGATATGTCAGTTATTTGAGAAATTGTCGTGTCTGTTGCGTCAAAGTTTATGATTATGACAGAAAATACCAGAAACGCATTTAACACAACCTTGTTACACATGACACGAAATTTGGATTAATCATCGTGTCACAATGTAACTGTGTGAAGCGCTGGTAACATATTATGTTTTTATTTGTTGCATAGGTGTGTAAAACTTGATGCACTTTTAATTAAATTAATTGTATGTGTTAATTTACGCAAGGTGCCAAAAAAGTCACAGCCAAGTGATGAAATGTGGCTGAATTCAGCAGAATTCATGTAGTGTCACCTACATTACACTTGACACAAAATCTTAGTGTCTCATGAAACTCTGTTGTTCCAGTTTAGATAAGTGCATCTATCTTCATTTCTGCAAAAAAAAAAATTATAATAATCATTGTACATTATTCTTTTTTTTTTTCTTTTTTTTTTTTAATAGTATATTTCTGGTTATTTCTGTGTAAATTAGAGAAAAGCTTTTTTAAGAAACTTTGGCAGCTCAGTTTGTGTGTTTCCTTCCTGTTTATTTGTGGTCATTCCTAGTTTTACTGATTATGTGTCATTGTGAAAGTGTGACCATTTTCTATGTTACATGACAATGTTACCAACTGTTTTAATCTCAACTTTAAAAAAAATTTTTTTTACCGGTGCTTGCAGTTGGCAGACACTGTGTGGTCCTCACAGTGGAGGTCCAGACGGAGAAAGGACCACAGGCCATGGAAGTGCCTGAGGATGACTTTGTTGCGAAATTCCTCATCTGTGCTGGGAAATTCTATATTTTTCCAAACAGAGACCAAACCTTCTTAGTATCAGACGTGGGAATCTTCCGCCTTTCGGCGGAATTCCGCCTTTTTGGAGGCCTCAGAGGTCATTTTTGAGATCGATGCAAATCCGTTGAGAAATTGGGAGGGGGGGGGGGGGGGGGGGGGTGTAACATTTATCAGAGCTCTTCCGCCTTAGGCGAAATCCTACGCTCGCATGGCCGTAATGCGAGGGCGAGGGGGTGAAACTACGTCAGCGAATGACTCGTCGAGCAACCTACCTACTGATTCGTTCGGTCATTTCGTTTAACATGAGCCCTCCGAGACAAGTACAAGAACAACGTACGACGCGGTTAACCGAATCTATCAACCAAAGGGAAATAATCCGCAGACCTTATTCGCCGCCATCTTTTTTCATAAGTTTTTGACTGGTGACAGGCGAAAATGTTTCGCACGTTAATAAAAATGAAAAAATGTTGGCAAGTTCCATTGATTCCTCAGTGAAAAATAAGTGGAATTGGAAATGGCTGGATGAAGTTGTGAACACAAAGATCGTTATAGCTTCTGTCAGCCGTGATGTGCAACTTCGACTGGGGGATTCTATTAAAAAAACTGACCGACCTGGCTTAGCAGTGTGCACATGGTGCAACGACACTATTAAGTATGGTTCAAAGGGGAAATCGGCGCTGAAGAACCATCGGTAAACATGTACTTTAGAGTACGAAATTCATGGGGCTGTTTGTACGCACTTTTTCGGGTGTTTTCGGTTCTTCTCGATGCAAAGAGACGTAAGAACACCTCACCTGCCCACTTTGACCTGTCCTGCCCCACTTGTGGGTGCAAATAATTTATTTCACTTCACAAGTAGGGATATGCATGCACATCCAATGCGCCATTTTGGTTGCTGATCACATGGGCACAACATCTTCTTGTTGATAAACACCGCGTCAGAGTGAAAGATCGCCTTACGAATGTGACGCTTGGATCATTTGGAACATCGGTGAGTGACGTCATTCTCTCTCTCTCTCTCTCTCTCTCTCTCTCTCTCTCTCATTTCCATGCAGATTTAGATTGTTTGTGGTGTTTGATTTCTCATTTATGAATTGACTTGTCCCTTTGTGTCATAAAAAAGGGAAATAATTTAGGGCTTATGGCTAGTATGTTGATAATGAGATAACTAATAAAAAAAAGATGCACAGAGTGATACACATGATTCAAACGCTCACACATGCACACTTTTGATCTTGATCATTTGGTGTCACAGATTATGATTTTTTCAATGTTAAATGACAAAATCCTTCAGCTTCAGGGGGCTTCGCCCCCAGACCCCACCAGGGGCGTTGGCCCTGGACCCCATGGGGGCCTTCAGCGGCCCCCAGACCCCCGAAAAAAATTTTCCTCCTTTTTCACTTTTTCTCATTCCCACCTCTGTAGTATCCAAAAAGGACGCAACATAGATTGACACGCCAGCAGTTGACACCATGACCACTACTTTTTTTTTAAAGAACTGCCAGCAGAATTGACAGTGTGTGTGTGTGTGTGTGTGTGTGTGTGTGTGTGTTAACACTTACAAATTAATTTTCTGTAAAGAACAAGAAATCTACAGTGCTGATTAAATATGGTTTGTACAACATTTCGATTGTATTTCTCATTTGTTTCTAATGAATGAAGCCAAGGGTGTGTGGAAAGCGGGGGGGGGGGGGGGGGGTTAATAGGATTTGTAAAGGACTTAAAGTCCTAGACAATGATAGATGGTTAGTTGCTAAAGTTCAGTGTGCTCACTTTGGAAAGTGATGTTGGTGTCATATGTAACGCAGTTACGCTTTATGGAAACGGTCACATATTTCTTGAAAGAAAATGAACAACCTTTATTTGCCATATTCATTTCATTTTTTGGATCAGGGGGGAAAGAGCACAGACCATATTTGGCAAGCAGTTGTTCTTGCATGAGTAACAGCAAATTACTAAAGAATGAAGTGTAACTGTGTTACGGTTGTCACATAAACGAGTCAATGCTGGTATCACAGGCAGAAGGGTGATAGCATCAAATCTGTTCATGCACACTTCTAATAATGTCTGCTAATAGGCTGCCTATGGCCAGTTTTCATTTTTGTACAAATAAGGTATTTTACTACTGATGTGGTGTCAACACGTAACGCAGTTAGTGTTCCAAACACCTTGGGTCTTCCCATGGGCATAGCATAGCAGCAAGTAATGTCACAGATTTCTTTCTTTTAGGGGATGCCTTTGCTTACCTTGAGGTGACAAATTACAAGTTTTCACACTTGTGCAGCCATTTTGAAATTTTGACACTTGGTCCCTCCTTTAGTTACCAGTAGCAAAGAATGACTCATACAGATCTTGGAACAACATGGGGCTGATAACACGTCTTTTTTTTTTTTTCCCCCTTTAATAACAGACCTACCATATTCACTTCCAGTGATATGAGAGAGCCATATTGACCATGCAGACATGTCAGATGAAATGTCGGGACCATTTGCTCACATGATCACAGCTGTCCCAAAGTTTTGGTGTTTTGACTGGAGAACGTACAGTGGGCTCTAGATTCTTGGACCGGCTGGGAAGTCTTGACGTTTTGAGAACTGATTTTCGTAGCATCTTTCCCTTTTTATTCACTCCCTACTCAAGTTGGTGAGGAGTCACTGGGGCACCACACTGAAGAACACTTCACCAGGTTCCTCCGGTTCTGTCGGTTATGGGCCAAAGCCTGGGTCTCTGCAGGTGTTTTTACTGTCCATTCTGTTCTCTTGTCAGTCCATCCTTTTTTTTTTTTCAATGCTGGTATTTTAGATAAAAAAAAAAGAAGTTGTAGCATTGCATTCAGTCGTGGATAATTCAGTCGATAGATGGCTGGAGTGTACAGATCACAGCATGAGTTTGTTTTGAAAGGGACCATAATAAATGCTGATGCAGGGCTGTAAGGTATATATAATCCGTGCCTGTGGCTGGTCTTTGTTGCAGAGAAGGGACAGGTTGTGTTTTACAGTGTTAGGAAAGTTCCGTGTAAGGTGTGTGAGAGGTCTTTGCCTTCATGGCTTGCAGGGGAGGGCCTGTTAGCTGGAAGAGTGTGTAAAGACTGTCCTGTGCTCAGCACAGTGTGATCCAGGATGCTGATGAAAGCAATGAGTAGATATAAAGACTGTGGCAGTCTCAGGCATGAGGAATTTCCCTGTGCCGTTGGTGGCATAGTGGATCAGACACCATGCTACAGCAGTCACTGTGTGACCCTCTGTTACCCTCTGTCCCTTCTTCCTGTAGGGGAGGACAGGGAATAACTCGGGGACAGTTGAAGCCTAAAGGGGCGGGAAAAAAAAAACAGTTCATTGATGTTGTTTTTCAAGGTGTGTGTGTGTGTGTTACTCTTGACTAATTTAAGTGATTTAAGTACGATGACTTGGGATGCTGTTAAACATAAGAGACTTCAGAAATGGTGGACTGAATGTGAGGACTGTGATGGTGTCGATACTCGAGGAATTTCGTCTGCCTTTGTGGTAGAGTGGATGGGACAACAAGCTGCAACAGTCACTGTTGTTGTAGAGTGGATGGGACAACAAGCTGCAACAGTCACTGTTGTTGTAGAGTGGATGGGACAACAAGCTGCAACAGTCACTGTTGTTGTAGAGTGGATGGGACAACAAGCTGCAAAAGTCATGTTGTTGCAGAGTGGATGGGACAACCTGCAAGGAGTCACTGTTGTAGAGTGTATGGGACAACAAGCTGCAACAGTCACTGTTGTTGTAGAGTGGATGGGACAACAAACTGCAACAGTCACTGTTGTTGTAGAGTGTATGGGACAACAAGCTGCAACAGTCACTGTTGTTGTAGAGTGGATGGGACACAAACTGCAACAGTCACTGTTGTTGTAGAGTGGATGGGACAACAAACTGCAACAGTCACTGTTTTTGTAGAGTGGGGGGACAACCAGCTAAAACAGCCTTTTTGTAGAGGGGATGGGACAAAAAATGAAAAAGTCACTGTTTTTTGTAGATGGATGGGACAAAAAATGCCAACGTCACGTTTTTGAAGTTTTTGGGCAACAAGCGCAACAGTCCGTTTTTGTAGAGTGGATGGGAAACAAGCTGCAACGTCACTGTTGTTGTAGAGTGGAGGGTTGAGTAGAGGGGGACTTAAAGCCCCTAGACAAGATAGATGGTTAGTTGTAAAGTTCTGTGCTACTTAAAAAGTGTTTGTTGGTGTAATGAAGGGTTTTACGCTTTATGGAAACGGTCAATATTTTGAAAAAAATAAAAACAACCTTTATTTGCCTATTCTTTTTCTTTTTTGGATCAGGGGGAAAGGGGGGAAACAGCCCATATTTTGGCAGCAGTTTTCTTGCTGATAACGCAAATTACTAAAGAATGAAGTGTAACTGTTTTAGGGTTGTCACATAAAGAGTCAATGCTGGACACAGGCAAAAAGGGTGAAGCATCAAATCTTTTTCATGCACATTCTAATAATGTTGCTAATGGCTCCCTTGGCCAGTTTTCATTTTTGTACAAATAAGGTATTTTACTAGTTTTTGGTGTAAAAACCCCGAAACGCATTAGTTTCCAACACTTGGTTTTCCCATGGGCAAAGATAGCGAAAGTAATGTCAAGATTTTTTTTTTTGGGGGATGCTTTGCTTACCTTGAGGTGAAAAATTACAAGTTTTCACACTTGGCAGCCTTTTTGAAATTTTGACCTTGGTCCCTCCTTTAGTCCCAGTAGAAAAGAATGACTATACATCTTGGAAAAAACATGGGGCTGTAACACGTTTTTTTTTTTTTTTCCCCCTTTAAATAAAGACCTCCCATATTCATTCCTGTTTTAGAAGCCATATTGCCAGCAACATGTCAGATGAAATGCGGGCCCATTTGCCACATATCACAGCTGCCCCCAAAGTTTTGGTGTTTTGATGGAGAACGTACAGTGGGCTCTAGATTTTTGGGGGGTGGGGGAAGTCTTGCGTTTTGGAACTGTTTTTCGTAGCTTTTTCCCCCTTTTTTTCACCCCCCTCTCAAGTTGGTGGGAGTCACTGGGGCACCCACGAAGAACACTTCACCAGGTTCCTCCGGTTCTGTCGGTTATGGGCCAAAGCCTGGGTCTCTGCAGGTGTTTTTACTGTCCATTCTGTTCTCTTGTCAGTCCATCCTTTTTTTTTTTTCAATGCTGGTATTTTAGATAAAAAAAAAAAGAAGTTGTAGCATTGCATTCAGTCGTGGATAATTCAGTCGATAGATGGCTGGAGTGTACAGATCACAGCATGAGTTTGTTTTGAAAGGGACCATAATAAATGCTGATGCAGGGCTGTAAGGTATATATAATCCCGTGCCTGTGGCTGGTCTTTGTTGCAGAGAAGGGACAGGTTGTGTTTTACAGTGTTAGGAAAGTTCCGTGTAAGGTGTGTGAGAGGTCTTTGCCTTCATGGCTTGCAGGGGAGGGCCTGTTAGCTGGAAGAGTGTGTAAAGACTGTCCTGTGCTCCAGCACAGTGTGATCCAGGATGCTGATGAAAGCAATGAGTAGATATAAAGACTGTGGCAGTCTCCAGGCATGAGGAATTTCCCTGTGCCGTCTGGTGGCATAGTGGATCAGACACCATGCTACAGCAGTCACTGTGTGACCCTCTGTTACCCTCTGTCCCCTTCTTCCTGTAGGGGAGGACAGGAATAACTCGGGGACAGTTGAAGCCTAAAAGGGGCGGAAAAAAAAACAGTTCATTGATGTTGTTTTTCAAGGTGTGTGTGTGTGTGTTACTCTTGACTAATTTAAGTGATTTAAGTACGATGACTTGGGATGCTGTTAAACATAAGAGACTTCAGAAATGGTGACTGAATGTGAGGACTGTGATGGTGTCGATACTCGAGGAATTTCGTCTGCCTTTGTGGTAGAGTGGATGGGACAACAAGCTGCAACAGTCACTGTTGTTGTAGAGTGGATGGGACAACAAGCTGCAACAGTCACTGTTGTTGTAGAGTGGATGGGACAACAAGCTGCAACAGTCACTGTTGTTGTAGAGTGGATGGGACAACAAGCTGCAAAAGTCACTGTTGTTGCAGAGTGGATGGGACAACCTGCAAGAGTCACTGTTGTAGAGTGTATGGGACAACAAGCTGCAACAGTCACTGTTGTTGTAGAGTGGATGGGACAACAAACTGCAACAGTCACTGTTGTTGTAGAGTGTATGGGACAACAAGCTGCAACAGTCACTGTTGTTGTAGAGTGGATGGGACAACAAGCTGCAACAGTCACTGTTGTTGTAGAGTGGATGGGACAACAAACTGCAACAGTCACTGTTGTTGTAGAGTGGATGGGACAACAAGCTGCAACAGTCACTGTTGTAGAGTGGATGGGACAACAAACTGCAACAGTCACTGTTGTTGTAGAGTGGATGGGACAACAAACTGCAACAGTCACTGTTGTTGTAGAGTGTATGGGACAACAAGCTGCAACAGTCACTGTTGTTGTAGAGTGGATGGGACAACAAGCTGCAACAGTCACTGTTGTTGTAGAGTGGATGGACAACAAGCTGCAACAGTCACTGTTGTTGTAGAGTGGATGGGACAACAAGCTGCAACAGTCACTGTTGTTGTAGAGTGGATGGGACAACAAACTGCAACAGTCACTGTTGTTGTAGAGTGGATGGGACAACAAGCTGCAACAGTTATTGTCAAACTGCAACAGTCACTGTTGTTGTAGAGTGGATGGGACAACAAGCTGCAACAGTCACTGTTGTTGTAGAGTGGATGGGACAACAAGCTGCAACAGTCACTGTTGTTGTAGAGTGGATGGGACAACAAACTGCAACAGTCACTGTTGTTTGTAGAGTGGATGGGACAACCTGCAAGAGTCACTGTTGTTGTAGAGTGGATGGACAACAAACTGCAACAGTCACTGTTGTTGTAGAGTGGATGGGACAACCTGCAAGAGTCACTGTTGTTGTAGAGTGGATGGGACAACAAGCTGCAACAGTCACTGTTGTTGTAGAGTGGATGGGACAACAAGCTGCAACAGTCACTGTTGTTGTAGAGTGGATGGGACAACAAACTGCAACAGTCACTGTTGTTGTAGAGTGGATGGGACAACAAACTGCAACAGTCACTGTTGTTGTAGAGTGGATGGGACAACAAGCTGCAACAGTTATTGTCAAACTGCAACAGTCACTGTTGTTGTAGAGTGTATGGGACAACAAGCTGCAACAGTCACTGTTGTTGTAGAGTGGATGGGACAACAAGCTGCAACAGTCACTGTTGTTGTAGAGTGGATGGGACAACAAGCTGCAACAGTCACTGTTGTTGTAGAGTGGATGGGACAACAAGCTGCAACAGTCACTGTTGTTGTAGAGTGGATGGGACAACAAGCTGCAACAGTCACTGTTGTTGTAGAGTGGATGGGACAACAAGCTGCAACAGTCACTGTTGTTGTAGAGTGGATGGGACAACAAGCTGCAACAGTCACTGTTGTTGTAGAGTGGATGGGACAACAAACTGCAACAGTCACTGTTGTTGTAGAGTGTATGGGACAACAAGCTGCAACAGTCACTGTTGTTGTAGAGTGGATGGGACAACAAGCTGCAACAGTCACTGTTGTTGTAGAGTGGATGGGACAACAAGCTGCAACAGTTATTGTCAAACTGCAACAGTCACTGTTGTTGTAGAGTGTATGGGACAACAAGCTGCAACAGTCACTGTTGTTGTAGAGTGGATGGGACAACAAGCTGCAACAGTCACTGTTGTTGTAGAGTGGATGGGACAACAAGCTGCAACAGTCACTGTTGTTGTAGAGTGGATGGGACAACAAGCTGCAACAGTTACTGTCTGATCCTTCAGCTCATTTCATCTAGTGGGAGGACATGGATAACTTGCAAAGAAAGTTATAGTCAGTAATAGTATGTAAAATATCGCTGTTTTGAAGAAAAGTGTCTGCTTCTGCATGTGGGCTTGCCAACGTGGTGTATTTGTGCGTATGTAATGTACTGTATAATTTTGAGCATATAAGCAAATACACATTGTTGCATGCGCACTCACAGACGTGCATGGGCAAACCCTCACACCATATCCTTGCTTGCATTTACTCGCACACACACATTTATACGTACACATACCACAAGCAATGCAACGCAACACAAATGCTCAGTTAAACATACCCTCACACTGTATTCTTAGTATATTTGTACATATGTGCACACACACAAACACCATACACACACACACACACACACACCATACACCCATAGCCTTTTATGAAGATGCACACATGCTGTATACATTCATTGACCTCAGAACTTTGATCCACGCACCCTGTGTCCCTGCATGTTGACCCAAGGGTGTCATGGTTGGTGCTGCAGGTGAAGGACAAGGGAGCTAACCTGGTCATCTGTCAGTGGGGCTTTGACGACGAGGCCAACCACCTGCTGCTGCAGAAGGAACTGCCTGCTGTCCGCTGGGTGGGCGGGCCCGAAATTGAGGTGAGCTGTTGCCAGATGATTGACAGGAAAGGGGTGTGGGGGGCGGGCTGGAAATTGAGGTGAGCTGTCACCAGATGATTGACAGGAAAGGGGTGTGGTGGGCAGGCTGGAAATTAAGGTGAGCTGTCACCAGATGATTGACAGCAAAGGGGTGTAGTGGGCGGGCTGGAAATTGAGGTGAGCTGTCACCAGATGATTGACAGGAAAGGGGTGTGGTGGGCGGGCTGGAAATTGAGGTGAGCTGTCACCAGATGATTGACAGGAAAGGGGTGTGGTGGGCGGGCTGGAAATTGAGGTGAGCTGTCACCAGATGATTGACAGGAATGGGGTGCAGGCGATCCCTACATTGAGGGAAGTCGTGGTTGGATGATTGATGAGAAAGGAGTGCAGTGCATAAACGGTCCTGAAATTAGGCAGTCGTCGTCAGTTGATTGACATGAGGCAGATTGTCGTCAGCTGTTTCTGAAATTGAGGCAGATTGTTTGTTCGATGATTGACAGGAGTGCGATGGGTGGTCTGAAATTGAGGGGAGATGTTGCTGGGTGATTGGCAGGAAAGGAGTGCTGAGTGGTGGAGAAGATGATGTGGATGACATGCCAGGAGATCTGTTACTGTGGGAAAATGGTTTTGATGTTTCATCGGTATTTGTTTGCATGTATGGAAGTGATGTGTGCATAAACATACACATGTCTAGCGTACTTGTTCCGTGAAATGTCTGAAGGAGGTGCACACGTTTAAGTACATACATATTTGCGCAATTACACATGCGCTCGCGCCTGCACACACACACACACCCACACACACACACACACACATACACACACACACACACACACACACACACGTACACACTCTGTAGACACGAGTTACAGCTAGAGGGAAGAACAGCTGTGTGCATTTAAGTATCAACTCTGTTACCTGTAGTGAAAAGAAGATGGCAAAAGTTCTGAGGAATAAATCCATAAACACTGTTTCATAGCTGCCAACCCTTACGATTTTTTCGTAATTTTTACGAATTCTGAGACAGATTACGAAATTACGACTTGTGCGTTCATTTTCCGATTTCTGAATTTTCGCCAAAAAAAAAAAAAAAAAGCAACTGAATCAGTCCAAAGGCTTATCCACCTTTTAAAACCGGATGCATTGTAAAGCCAATTTGTTGATGCGCATGCGCAGTCACCCTCTTCTTCCATCAAAATGGCGGACAAAACACCTAGCACGGCGACTACCACGCCATCACAGCAAGCGAAGAAGTCAAAGAAGCCCAAGGTGCAACAATGTTTCACCGCCAAGTACAAAGAAATGTTTGATTGGCTTGGCGAGTCCTGACAAGGCCCGCACTATGCCTTCTGTAAGCCATGCCGTGCTGACATCAACATTGCTCATGGAGGATCTTCCGACATCGGCATGTGAATTGTTATGTACTCTTGTGTTGGACTGGCTATCAACAAACAAGTTCGCAAACAAGTTCGCATGAAAGGTATGTAATCCACACTGATTTTGCTTGATTTTTTTTTCTTCTGAAGTTTCCAAGGAGGGAATGTACTGTATAGTAAACCTAGAGAATTATCTTTCATTTTTGTTCCATTTCCATAATACTTAAAAGCTTTACAATCTTGCTGACAAGTGCAAAGTTTACTGCTTGGAAATTAAAAATGCTTCAGCTTCAGTAAACCTAGAGAATTATCTTTCATTTTTGTTCCATTTCTATAATACTTAAAAGCTTTACAATCTTGCTGAAAAGTGCAAAGTTTACTGCGCCCCCTGAACCCCGCTTTTTTCAGGAGGGGGTCATCCCCCTCCCGAACCCACCCCCCATTACTATTTCTGCATCTCTGAGGTTGGCAGCTATGCTGTTTGGAACATTGACAGTATGGATAAGAGTAGAAAGCTGTGATTTTGAAAGAAAGCTTTGCTTACAATTTTAGCGTACAGTCTTTGGTATTGTGGGATGAGAGAAGTGTAAGGAAGCTAAAAAATGTTACTGAAATATTAAGTCAAGGGTTGTCATCTTTATTGTAAAAAAAAAAAAAAAAAAAAGCAACCAGCCGCCGTGGCGAAGTGGTTAGCGTCGCGGACTCCTGGCTGGGAGGTCGTGGGTTCGAATCCCATCAGAGTCATGTGGGTTTTTTCTGCCCCGACCGGCTCCTACCCAGAGTTGTGTTTGCTACGGGCTCAGCTGAGAAGACCGGGACCACACAGTCGAGTTTCATCCACTTAATGGATGCGTTTCTGAGAGTGTTGCTCAAATTTCCTGACCAACACTGCAGGTGCCTGTATCTCTCGGGCCTGGTTGACGCCAGGATATATTATGAAAGGAAGCGTAGAGTACAGCCCTGTCATGTAGTCTCAGACCGAAATGGAAATCCGTAGCATCATCTTAATCATCCTCATTCCCATTGATCAGCATTAAAAAAAAAAATGTCTCAAATTCTGTGGCCCTTCATGCCCTGCTCTCATGGTGACCTCAGTTTCGATGTCCTCTCCGCGTCTGTGGCCTTGGTTTGGTTCCGTCGGGGTCACCGGTATCGGCGAGTCCATGGGGGCTGTCGTTGGACGGACGTGGTGGCGCCCTCCGGAGGGAGAGCTCACTCACGCCGGCTCCGTGACTAAGCAATTATTGTCGTCAGTAGGGGGCTTAGTAGATGGTGTTCCTGCGTATGTTTGATCAGAACAGGCGCCACTGAACACCACTGAAGTGACTCGGCAGCAGTGCAGTGTTTCCTCCGGTGGGTTGCCTCATGACGACTTGACATTGACTGCTCCCTGTGGCTTGCTGGTGCCGGTACTGCGGTGGGGCCAGCCGGGCTGTGGCTGTGGACGGGGTGTTGGAATGAGCGGCGTGGGTGCACTGCCTCTGTGGTAGCGCAGAGGTTGGGACAGCAAAAAAAAAAAAAAAAAAAAGCATGCTTAGCAGTACTTACTAGGTTCACATGCTTGCCATTTACATTATTAACCATTATCTTTATCACCTGTATAATCATTGTCACCATCATGTTCACGCAGTTGATTGCCATAGCAACGGGTGGTCGCATTGTTCCCCGCTTTGAGGAGCTGACAACAGAAAAACTGGGCAAGGCGGGCATCGTGCGGGAGCTGTCGTTTGGCACCACCAAGGAACGCATGCTGGTCATTGAGGACTGCCTCAACACCCGCGCCGTCACCATCTTCATCAGAGGAGGCAACAAAATGGTAGGTGGTCAGTGCTGATAGACTTTCAAGAAACTAACAGAATGAGCTCCACACATAGACAGTGGTGTTAGGTACCTTTTTTTTTTTTAGTAGTTTTTCTGTGTATGAAATTCCGTCTTCTCGCCCAAAGGTCTGCCCAGGTCATGCGTGTCCACCCATTTTTCCTGCTGTTTTTATCCGTCTGCAGAGCAAGGCGAGCCGTCGTCATTGGTGGGTGTGTTTCATTCAGTTTCTTCTTTCTGCTGATCATTGTGTGTGCGTGTCATTGTGTTTCTTTCTGCTGATCATTGTGTGTGTGTGTCATAGTGTTTCTTTCTGCTGATCATTGTGTGTGCGTGTCATTGTGTTTCTTTCTGCTGATCATTGTGTGTGTGTGTCATAGTGTTTCTTTCTGCTGATCATTGTGTGTGCATGTCATTGTGTTTCTTTCTGCTGATCATTGTGTGTGTGTGTCATTGTGTTCCTTTCTGCTGATCATTGTCATGTGTGTGTCATTGTGTTTCTGCTGATCATTGTGTGTGTGTGTCATTGTGTTTCTTTTTGCTGATCATTGTGTGTGCGTGTCATTGTGTTTCTTTTTGCTGATCATTGTGTGTGTGTGATTGTGTTTCTTTCTGCTGATCATTGTGTGTGTGTGTCATTTGTGTTTCTTTCTGCTGATCATTGTGTGTGTGTGTGATTGGGTTTCTTTTTGCTGATCATTGTGTGTGTGTGTCATTGTGTTCCTTTCTGCTGATCATTGTGTGTGTGTGTGTGTGATTGTGTTTCTTTCTGCTGATCATTGTGTGTGTGGTGTTTCAGATTGTGGAGGAGGCAAAGCGCAGTCTGCACGACGCGCTGTGTGTGATCCGTAACCTGGTGCGGGACAACCGCGTGGTGTACGGAGGGGGGCCCCTGAGATCGCAGCCTCCATCGCTGTGGGGGAAGCGGCAGATAAGGTCAGAACATGGGGGGGGGGGGGGGGGGGGGGGGGGGGGGGGGGGGGGGGGGGGGGGGGAATGTGGGATGAATTAGGTTATACAGACAGGGTTCCTACGCTCCTTGAAACTCCTTGATTTCTGAGAGCCAATTTCAAGACCTTGAAACCCTTGAAAATCAATAAAATGTGGTTATGTTGACCAAACCTCCTTGAAAACCCCTTTAAAATCAAACCATCGTCTCCAAAGTATTTTTAATGTGGCAAGAAAACGGCAGTTTGATTTTTATGCGTTCAGGTTGATGAAAAATTATTTTCAAAATTTTTACATCATCGCGATCCCACGTCGTCTGCTAAGAATGAACCAAGGGAGATAATTTGTAACTTGGGCAATTTTAAAATTCTACGCATGCACGAAGAAAAGGTCTTGCGCTTCCGGCTTGTTCAGTTCATTGTGAACGGAGCTTGAAAATGCCTGGGGGGAAATGTGCTTTCAACCGTCTGTGGTTGGATAAACCCGAGTTTTTCTGACTGGGCGAGAGAAGACAAAGCCAACAAACATGCCTGCTACTGCACAGTCTGCAAAAAAGTTTCGATGTGCGAGAGTGCCCTGACTAGCCACAGCAAAGGAAAAAAGCACGTGGCTCTACTGGCAGCCACGGCTGTTCAGAGCAAGCCACTTAGTTCTGAGAGGCAGGGGAGTTTACAGCTCTCCCACAGCTGCAGAGGCCAAGCCGTGAATGCAGGTCAAGGAAAGGGGTGTTTTCTGCAGGCTGCTCCCCATCAGCCAGCTAACCGTGCTGTACTCGACCAACTGAATGTCATCTGTGTACAGCCGGTCTGGCAGCAATGTGTTCGGCATTGATGAGCGGCCATTACAAATGGGGCTCTTAGTTTGATGATCAGTGGTTGTCATGAAAAATGTAATATATCTGTGCTCTTGAGATGACTGAATAGGCGAATTCCCGACAATTCTTTTAATACCAAACTCGACTAGGTTTATTGTCCTGTAGTAATGTAGATATGGCATGAAAGCTTGTACACAAGAGGTCAGGCGATATTCAAACAATGACAACACACACACACACAATTGTGCAAGAATGACGTCATCACTTTCTGGGAACTTAATTTTCCCTAGTTAACTAGTACACATGTTTGATACATGCCTCTGCTTGGACTACAACAACAAAAATGTTGGGTCAGAAATGTGTAAGGCTTGTTTGTTCGGCCCTATAACTAAGTGTCTCGAATGGGACAGAAAAATAAAGCTGTGCAGCGAGATCTTCAGCAGCGATACCCATCTCGTACTTTCTTACGAACAAGATGGCAGCAGCAGTGTCGAACGCAAATATTGTGTCGTCATTAAATCCTGATCGTGATGTGTCCGTGCGCGAATCCAGTACCAGCTCTTCAGCCACAGTGGACTCGTTTTGCTGAAAGACAGATGTGCTGAAATCTGAAATTCTGTGGACACTGAACACTGTAAATGCGCACCAAAGCTTCAGCTCTTGTGAACAGAATTCTCAGATTTTTCAATGTTTCCAGATAGTCAAATCGCCAAAGGATTTCAGTGTGGTGAGGGAAAATCAAGGTATTTGGCGACATTTGGCATTGCACCTCACTTTCATTCAATATCTCTGGATCCAGACTAGCTAGCTTGGTAATTATTTTTCTTTTGATCAGAAATGATTTCTGCATGCAATTATATTTTAAGTCAAAACAGCACTTATCATTTGCTATTTCTATTGGAACTTATAATTTGCTATTTCTATCGGAATAATTCGAAAGCAATGAAATGCGAAGCCTGATGGCCCCCATATGGAAAAAAATTATTGAAAAAAAAGCAGTTTAGAAGAAAATCCTTTTGTAATTGCATTACTATAGCTCAGCAAAACAGTATATAAAAATCCTGTGGTCATTGCATTACTATAGCTCAGCAAAACAAGAAAAGTCATGATTCAAGTGCCTTATGTCTGTTATGATACACATACAGTTCTTGTCATGAACCTTTTTTTTTTCAATTTTCACAACTTTGCCCCCATTTCTAGTCCCCAAATCACACAAGAGCTTTGAAATCGCCCCAATATGTTTTTCCTTTTAAATTTTTTTTTTAACATAAACAATAGAAAAAAAAAGAAGTTTTAAAAGAACAATGGTGTAATTTTCGTGCCACCTCTTGCCTTGAAATAAAATAAACGCTCCTTGAAAACTCCTTGAATTTTGTTCTTGGGAGTCTGTAGGAACCCTGTACAGATGTTCATTGGGAGGCCTTCCATGTGGATTGCGTAGGAATGAGATATTTGTCTTTCAGCTTTCAAAATATGGTGGTACTTAACTTTGTGTATTAGCTTGTGTCTGTACAAGTCCTCCTGCAGATATTCGTGTCAAGGTGTTGACTTCTTTCTGAGTACTTGACAAGGTCTCAGGTCCTGAATAGGTATGGCAGTGAAAGCAAAGTCCCTTGAAGTGACATTGTACACTTTGTCATCCTGGAGACCGCACTTCTAGAATGTTACCCTGTGATGGGAAAAGGGAGGTTTGGAATCTTTGACACCGTTTTCATCTTTAGACATTTAGGTCAGTTTGATGTATGATTTCCACTTTTCTGTCATTACAAGGTATGCCAAAATGACTTAAATGTGACCAAGTTGTCGTAGCATATGTATCATATTTCTGTGTATGTTGAGTGTGTGTGTGTGTGTATGCGTGTGCATGTTGTGCGTGTTTATGTCACTGAACTCCAGTGGTGGTACCAGGAAAAGCAGATGTTGGACAGTGGCAGTGTTTGCATGTGTTGGAAGAGGGAATGGAGAGCTGTCTGTACAAGTGTGGCGCATGTGTGAACTACCGTGCAGCACTGGTGTGACTGTGTGGTTAAAGACCATGCCACAGAAACCTCACTCTCAACCTCTGTCAGTCTTCTGCCAGTGAGACTGTCACCCTGAACAGAGTGAAACACACCCGTCTTTACTGTACCCCCCACACTTGGTAGGACTAGAATGTGGCAGCTCAAATTTCTTTGATTACCGTTGGGGCAGAAGTATTTTGTATGTCGTGTTTTGAAGGATTCAGATGGTTTTGTAGTGTGGGACCGTGTGTGTGTGTGTGCGTGTGCGTATGTGCGCGTTTCTCAGTGTGTGTGTGTGGTTCAAGGGAGTGTCAGTTCAAGTTTTAGTGTTTTTTTCTTCAACACTGTGAAGTTCTAATGTTACTGTGGTGAAGGTTGCCCATTTGTGCCTTGCAGTCCTCCCTGATCCCCCCCCCCCCCCCCCCCCCCCATTTTGATCTGTCTGAAGTGTGTGAATATTTCGCAATGAAGTTGTGATGACAACTGGTTTGGAGTTGCAGTCAGTCCATGTGATGAGGTCCTTGATCAGCTAGTTAAGAATGCCACATATATATGATTGCAAATTCCTTGTCCTCTCTCCCGCTCACTAATCTGAAACCCACAGTCCAGGTTTATTATGTCAGGCAAGAGGACTGGTGTATGCGGAACAGACTGTTTCAAATCTGCTCACACCGTAAAGAGGTTTTAACATTGCCTGTCGTAGCAGCCGAGTAGAAAATGGTTTTGTGAAGATTACACACGGGTCACATTTTATACATACCCCCACTCATATCCTTTAAAAGGTGAAGAAACTCCGTAGTGAATTCCATATGTTGTATAGTAAATCATTGTAAAGCGTCTTGTTACAGGTCTGAACATGCCTGTCAGACGTAAAGTTCTACTACTCAGCAGACGCCATGTGAACCTTGTGCCAGACATGTTTTCAGAAGACAGGACTGTGGAGTTCCTGAAAGAGAGGACCGTTTTTCCTCTGAGATTTTATGGATGGAAGATTTTTAAGCTGTTTTTGTGCGTGTTGAAAAATCTGGTTGAACTGAAAAAAGCAACAGCCCACATTTCTGTAAGGAATGGATTGATGGGCGACGGGCTGTGGTCAGCCGGGCTATAACACAAGATGAATTGAAAAGTGCCGTTGGAATAAAAAGTGTGAGGGAGGCACTGTGCAAGTGTGGCGCATGTGAGAACTACCATGCAGTAGTGGTGTGACTGTGGGTTAAAGATCATGCCACAGAAATCTCACTCTCAACCTCTGTCAGTCTTCTGCCTGTGGGACTGTCACCCTGAACAGAGTGAAACACTCCTCTCTCTGCAGTTTTTGTAGTGTTAACAGGTTTCTGTACGGCCAGTCATGGTGACAAAAACACTTCGGAATACCGTGGGACAAAGTCTGGTAACATGAGGAATCCTTCATTTTTCAAATAGTGTTGAGAAAGTGAGAGACTCGGGGTGAGTGTATGTTTGCACAGTGTTCATGCATGCATTGCCTTGTGTTTCAAGAGCTGATGGACAAGTGCGTAAACTTTGTTGCAAAATATGCGAGTGAAGTGTAACTCGAGCACAGAGAATGCGTATGTGTAAACCTGCCAGCATAAATTCACTTGGTTCAGGTCTAGATGGCTCGATTTAGACATTTTGTGTACAAAAAGAAATTATTCATTATATTTATAATTTGACATTGACTGAAACGTCATCTCCATTGTGGGTTGAATTGTGAATGTCTGTCCAGATCTCCACACTGGTTGAATTGTGAATGTCTGTCCAGATCTCCACCTGGTTAAATTTGGGTGAGTGTCTGTCCAGATCTCCACACTGGTTGAATTGTGAGTGTCTGTCCAGATCTCCCCGCGGGTTTGAATTGTGAGTGTTGTCCAGATCTCCACACTGGTTAAAATTTGTGATGTCTGTCCAGATCTCCACGCTGGAGCAGTATGGGGTTTCGAGCCTTCGCGGAGGCTTTGAGGCCGTCCCGCGGGCCCTGGCAGAAAACACGGGCTTTGCCCCCATCCAGACCCTGGCGGAGGTGAAGTCCCGACAGGTGAGGAGAAGAACCCGCGTCTGGGCATCGACTCCCTTTGCACAAGGAACCAACGGTGAGTGGCAGGCAGGGGGCGTGGTGCTGCTCTTTGTTATGTCCCATTGTCCCAGGCTTTTGTTTGGGGAGTTATGAGAAAAAATGAAAGGAAGCTCGGAAACATTGGGGGGAGGGGGAACAGGGGGTCTTAAAAAAAAAAAAAAGATGATGAAAACTGAACTCCAAACTGGACTGGATAGTTCTAGTGTGCAAAAAACTGCTCGGGGGTATTTCTGCTCAGCAGTATTTTGATACAAAGTTTATGGATTGAGACTGAGAATACATTTGATAAACAAATTGTATCAAAGAAAATGCCTGTCATTTTTAGCAGTGGACCTTAGAAGTTTTGTTGAGCAGTGACAGTAACAGTATTTGGGAGGAGTTCACAGAAAAAGCCCGTTCGTTTCAAAGTAAGAAAATGGATTTTGTGAGAGTTTATTGTGGGTAATGTTCCGACTTAAATGCATAAATAAATGGAAGAATTTAAAGAACAGACCTGCCAACCATTACGCATTTCGCATAATTTATTACGCCCAAATGATAATTCTTTCGCCCTACGCATTTAGCCAAAAAATTACGCATGACAGTTTAAAAAAAAACGGACGAAAAAATCAGCTTAATGTACAGAACGCACGGCGCCGTGCGATAACCAGTAATCTTCAAGAAGCGTTTCCGGGCATGCGCATTCGTTTCACCATCTTTACCATTCAGCTAAGTTGGCGTCTTTTTGTTTGAAGTTTTAGCTACGAAAATGTCGAAACGTGGAGTAGAAAGTTTTGGACAAGATGCGAAAAAGAAAAAACTTGGTCAAAAGTTCCGAAAAGAATACCGGGGAAAAATTCCCCCGCATAAAGACCTTCGGCAAAAGGTGTAAATTGTGCACGGTGTACCACTTGCGAGTCGGGACTTCACAATTTCCCATGGCAGGATGGTGGATGTGAAGTCTTGCCTTGAGTCACGCAAGCACACCGATTCCTCTAACGCCCGAATTCTTCCAGCATCACACAGTTTTTTCAGACTGTAGACACCTCAAAAGAGGAGAAAATTTGGAAAAGGGTAATTCGGGGTGAAGCAAATTTGGGGGCCAGATTTTTCGTCGAGCACAAAATCGCTCTTAGCGCAGCCGACCATGCATCCCAGCTTTTTAAGAAGCTCTCAGATTCGGAGATCGCCAAACAGTTCAAGACCCGGGCGAATAAAGACAACACACATTTTAAGGACCCTTCTCATGGAAGCCTAAACTGCTGCTGCTCCGACTGCAGAATGGACAGTTTTGTTGGGGACTGATGGAAGTCAGGAAGGGGGGGGGGGGGGGGGGTGGGGGGGGGGGGGGGGGGGACAAATTCTTTCCTGGGGTGGTGCGATTCTTAAAAAATGACACAATCGCCACTGAGCTGATAGCCAACCCCACATGCACAGAATCAGCAAACAGGGGGAACATTTTTTTTGGTTATATATTTTCTTAATTTCTTTTTCCCAGTTTCTCCATCTTCGATGTCCCTCCCCCCCCCCCCCCCCCCCCCCCCCCCCCCCCCCCCCCCCCCCCCCCCCCTCCCTTAATCCAAATCTTTGCCAACCCTTACTATCAAGACCCGTGAGTTGTTGGCCTGCGCTTGTTTTTTTCCCCCACATAATTGTTCCCTCTATGCAAGTCAGCAAGTCAAGAAACTTATTTCTCAGTTCGAGAAATTAGTTGTGGTCATACACATCACACAAATAAAAATGATTTGTCCACACCCATTTGTCCATTGCAACATCATATAAAAATTTGATTCAAGGTGCTAAAAATAAAGAATATTACTGTAAAATGCATTCACTACAAACGCATTTGACATAAATTCTAAGATGAATTTTAAACTAAAAGAACACAACTTTTTGTTATCTAAATGCAAAAGTCACGGCGGCGCCGCCCACTTCAGAGCCATGCATTTAGTGCGCTCAACCCCTTGCCTTTTGACTCTGCGAGGCAGAAGCGAGTCAGCCACCGCACGGGCCAGACGCTGTGTTGTTTTGGACGCTTCGAGACTGGTGCTACATCTTTAAGTTAATTTTACTGTACAGAAGTTTTTTAACTATAATTTCTGTAGCCCGGCCCCTGAGCTAAGTGGCAAAAAGGGTTTCTTTTCTCGGGAACCAAAAAAAAA
>JAFLJL010003425.1:20000-21042 GCA_018398815.1 Conus ventricosus | reverse complement strand
GGGGGAAGAGAGGAGAGGGAGAGAGGGAGAGAGAGAGAATTCAATATTCTTCGCAGACGTGAAAACAGAAATAGTTGCACACATAGTTGTGTTTCCCTTTGAAACATCAAGGATTGTTTCTGATATTATATGTCTGTCTGTCTCCCTCTCTCTCCACCCCTCTTCTCTCTCTCTCTCTCTCCTCTCTCTCTCTCTCTCTCTCCTCTCTCTCTCTCTCTCTCTCTCTCTCTCTCTCTCTCGCTCGCTCTGTGTAGTCTGTATGTGTGTGTGTGTGTGTGTGTGTGTGTGTGTGTGTGGTGTGTGTGTGTGTGTGTGTTGTGTGTGATGCGTGTGTGCGTGTGCATGTGGTGAGTGTGTGTGAGTGGTGTGTATGTGCGCGCGCGTGTGTGCGTGTCTGTGCGCTTTGTGTAGCCTCTAACAACGTCCTAGAGGCATTACAGGGATACGAGGCAGATCTGAGCGTCATACCACTCTCAAGCCCGGAGATCTTCCCAACCCATTTCCTGCGCACGCACTACTCGAGGGTATAGAGAGAGGACTCTGTCCTGTTGAATCCCACAGATTAGTGAACTGGTTCCGTGCACGAGACAAAAAGCAAAACAGGGGGAAAGAAGTTTGCGTGTAGAATCTCTATAAGCGGAAGGCCTGTCATTTTATACGTTGTTTGATGAAGACTACAACAGGTCTCCCCTAATCCTGGATACATATTGAAAGACCGCCTTATTATCATTCACAAGGAAAGCTGTATTTTGGGAAAAAGATGGGGTAGGGAGAATTTCATGACACTGTACTGATTTGTGTATAGTTTGACAAAGATTGAGAGTTGCACGAGAGGTTTTTTTTTTCTTTGATGTGGATGTAGCTTGAGGCACTCTCAAGGAAGTGAAACCTCTCACAAAAGGCATTAAGCGCTTAGAGGCAAAGAATGCCATGAGTCGTAAGAGAAATAAGTGATGGGCCGATTAAAAATACGCCCTCACCTAGCACACACGGTCGAACTGTGCCAAAGGAGGTCGAAGTGGTGATGTGACAGATGGCACCT
>JAFLJL010003425.1:7500-15000 GCA_018398815.1 Conus ventricosus | reverse complement strand
CTCAGAACAAGGACGACTGATGGTCGCTGTACTCTGCCTGCAGGCTGACGGTCACCTACCCGTGACGGTCACCTGACACGATTGCCTTTCTGTCCGGCCCACTGGAGAGCCCAGTGAATAGCAGCCAGTGGTCGGACTGGACACTCCTGTACCCAGGACCGGCAAGTCGGCAACTCCTCGTCACTATCCTCGGACATGCGAAACACTTCCCAGCACTCTCCCTCCTTCAGTATACGATCTAGGGTATCCCCCCCTGGTGATGCCTGAATTCGCACACTTGAGACCCAAGGAACGTGCTCCCAACAACAGCAACTACCCTTAATTTGCCTAAATGCTCGAGAACATTCGGCGACTCATGAACCCCCGTACCTAAGAATGTTGTTCCAATCAACATTTCCTCAAGGACGAATGTTCTCAAATTGGATAAAACAACTCAGTAGCATGGATCAGTATAACAGTACTACCTCTATGCTTTAAGACACCACTTCCATCAACATCTCTAACATGGATAATGTATCCAATTAAAACCAATAAATCAATTGATAATCCATAGATCACTCTTTGGTCAGTCATAAACAACTGTGCGCAACATTTAACTCTAAACTGGCCACATATAATCAAGAACTCTCTCCATGGCGTTAGCTATCAGCATGTCCATACATATTAATTAATCATTCCATTCACTTCTAATTATAGCACAACCATGATTAACACAAGATTTAAATTCAGGTGTGTGGCCCAGCCTACTTAACATCAAAATCAAATTCAGGCGTGTGGCCACAATCCACAAAGCCAAGATTCAAATTCAGGCGTATGGCCAGCTTACGTACCATCAAAATCAAATTCAGGCGTGTGGCCCCAATCTGCTCACAAGGTCTCACACACAATATGCAAATCAACATTTATCCTGATTTCACAACATAAGGGCATTTTCACTTTTTACGATCAGTGAACAAGACAACATAAGCAAACAGATATCGACCAGAAAAATTCATAAATCATAACACACGAGCATGCACTCAACCATAATGACAATGAACAAAAGCAACATCAACTGATAACCTTAATCAAAAAATTAAAACAACAAATGAACAAAGACTCAACCCACCCACGATGGGCACGCAATCAAAATAACACAACCAGCCAGCTACATTATTTACACGGTAGCTGACCGTAACAGATGACTGCTCACACCACCACCACAAACAGCAGCCCGTAGGCATTGCTCCTACCTATTGTTCTACTTCTGTTGTTCACACTACAACAGCAACACCCAGGAGGCATTACTCCAAACCTTGACCTACTCTGCCCCTCTCAATCTTGACCGCCGTTTGTGGCTCGCAATAGTACCTGGGGCAGATAATTTGCGCGTTCCAGGCTTTACAAGAGAGTCAGAGCACTTTCACACAGTTTAGTCCTTAAAGGAGCGCGTGAAAATCTGCGCGATCCTCTTCTAGCCTGTCGCACCCATGCACTGCGACGACGATCATCTCCCCTTTTCAAAATGTTATGAGATGATCCCTCACTCATCTTATCCGAACCGATTTTCTTTTTCTGTGTGGAAATTCCTTGGTTCGAATCCCGCTCATGGCCTATGCCCATTACTTGATGAGCCTTATTTACTTTACCCTTTCCTGACACTGGATTATCTGCTCCTTTGAGCTGACTGTCTTTGGCATTTCTAACGATAGCTGGTCTCCTTGACCTTTTGCCATGCGTTATTACTGCCTCCTGGTCCCAATCCCAGCTGCCGGTTCCAGTTTACTCTGTGGTCCCCCTTGGCCCCGACCCTGAGGTCCGCCACCGTGGCTCCTACATTTCTGACTACCACGGCTACGCCAACAACTTTTTGAACCACCACTACGGCCACCATGGCCCACGGCACCGCCACTACGACCACCTCCATGGCCTACAGCACCGCCACTACGGCCACCTCCATGGCCTACAGCCACCGCCACTACGGCCACCTCCATGGCCTACGGCACCGCCACTACGACCTATTTCATGGTCTATTGCACCACCACCATGGCCACCTTCATGGCCCATGCTAGCTCTACTGCTAGCGGCGCCTGTGCACTCACCTGCTCTCTGTTTACTTTCAGTAGGAGTTCCTACTCTGCACTGCCCTTGCTTTCCCTACTTGACTGGCAGCCTGGTTAGGCTTCGGGAGGATATACCTTCCCCCTAACAAAGCTGGGATAGGGAAGAGATTGTTTTGCACTGCTACAGTGAGAGTACTCCTGACAAACTCTGACTCCACTTTGACACGGGCCAAGGTAGCCGATTAATTCTTCCATCTGCATATCGCACGCAGGTGGTTTCCCCGGTATAGTCTGTCTCTCTCACAAAACCGGGCTCTACCATTGCCGCTAGAGTCAGTCCTGTATCTAATAAGCAGGTCACCGGCTTCCGTTTACTACTGCCCTAGTAGTTGGTGGTGGCACCCTGCCTTCCTGTTGAATTGTATCAACAGCAACAACTGAATGTATTCGCACTCCGCTACATTCCTTGGCGATATGACCTCTCGCCCACATTTAAACATGTGCGTTTCACTCTCACATTCACTTGAGTCCCACTGTTGCCACGGGACTTAGAATCCGCTTCTAACTGCGGTCTCGCCTCCTGTTTGTAGGGAGTCGGCGAATCACTCCCTGACTGTGTGGTTGGGCATTACGGGTCGACTGGTTCGATCCCTTCATCCATTACGCTGATCATGGGCAGATTCATACCTGTCTGCAACTTTCACTAACTCCTCTAAACTTCCTAATTCTTTTCTGCCAAGAACACAGTGAGATCCTTCCGACAAGTGGAGAGAATTTGCTCCTTACGATCTCATCCCTCAAAGATTCCAAAAGTTTGCTCGATGTTTCCTAACCTTATCCATTTGTCAAGAGAGCCTAAGCGATAAAGGAACTGTACGTGCGTCTCACCTGATTTACGAACGGTTTCTCTGAACAATTTCCTATATCTATCGGCGGTTACTTGATACCTCTGAAACAGAGCATCGCGCACCGACTCATAATCTGTCTGTTTTCCGGTGGTAAGCAGAAAAAAGCATCCTAGCTTTGGGTGTCAGCAGCGCCGACAAATTTGTGGCCCACCGTTCTTCGAGTAAGCCCTGATCTTTGGCAATCCTTTCAAATTGCGAAATGAATCTCTAAATGGTCGGGATTATCATCGAAACTTGGCATGTTGATCAAGGGACTGACATGTGGTGCAAAGTTCACTTGAGGTTTCGCGTCCACGTCCCGTTCTTTCTCCAATTTTAATTTTTCTAACTCAAAACTGCCTTATCTCCCTTCTTTCTCTTTCTTCTTTTCCCGTTCTCTTTCTCTCTCCTCTCTTTCCCGTTCTCTTTCTCTCTCCTCTCTTTCCCGTTCTCTCTCCTCCTTTTCCCGTTCTCTCTCCTCCTTTTCCCGTTCTCTCTCTCCTTTTCCCGTTCTCTTCTCTCTCCTCTTTTTCCCGTTCTCTTTCTCTCTCCTCTTTTTCCCGTTCTCTTGCTCTCTCCTCTTTTTCCCGTTCTCTTTCTCTCTCCTCTTTTTCCCGTTCTCTTTCTCTCTCCTCTTTTTCCGTTCTCTTTCTCTCTCCTCTTTTTCCGTTCCCTTTCTCTCTCCTCTTTTTTCTTTCCTTCTTCCGTTCCCTTTGTATTTTCTGGGCCTCGATTACACGGGGCAGTTCTCATCTACATATGCCTTCAGTTCGGACCCTTTAGTCCTAAAGCTTTTCCTTCTTCTATGAGGTCCATCTTTTTCAGCGGACCATTCTCTCAGCACCCTCTTCAGTCGACATTTTGAAACTATCTAACCCTCGATCAGCTAGTTAATACAACCACAGTAACAAGCGAGATATCCACACGATCACTTGTAAATAAGCGATCAAATAGTTGTGCTACACACAATCAACCTCAACAGCAACCAAATCAAGCAAGTTCAAATACAAGGCCCAGTCATGAAAAAAAAGATCAAAACAATCAACACATGACTAACGTCTTTCCAGGTAAGAAAAAAAATCTAGGTTTTCACAATTACGACAAATTTCAAATCCTTGCAATTGAACAAAACCCAGAATCAAAATCACTTATGGCTCATTTGTGTTCATCCCGGACGACAGTCCCCAATTTGTGACGGGACTCCGACGCTCCCCCTCGTTATTAAAATATGATTTTTATTCAGGGATGCAGGGGGTTATAGACAGAAGTATTTACGCTTTCACAACCAAAATGCGCTCTCGCATAGGCACACGCACTCTGTCACTCACATCGGGCCCGCACAAAGTGACGGGAAAACCAATAACATTTCATAGAAAATAATAACTTTTATTCAACTTGACTCGAGCCCCACCCGTCACTACACAACACAACTATCTGTATCATACAACATGTAAACAGCATACAGACAATTTAATAAATCGCATACCCTGTTCTTCAGTTATTCTTACTTAGCCAGGAAAAGACAATATTCCATATTCAGTTTGCACACTTATAACCTTAAGAGCAAATAAAGCGTCCATAACTTGCCAGCATTCCTTGGTTGACCTGTTTCTCTCATCACACTGTGCGACCACGAGCTGAAGCTGCCACACCGTTGTGTCCTCCCGATTGGCCAAATCCCAGTTGGGGGACACTGGCAACGTAGCTTGAGTCGCACCCTCACACCGAGTCTCCGGACTCCACCGTACTTCGCCCTCTCCACGGAAAGGGCTCCTGTCGGCTCTCCCACAGGTTCTTCTCTGGCTGCAAACACCCCACCGTTGTCTGGCAGCTCCCTGTCTAGGCCCCAACAGGTTAACACGTTCTTGCTGTCGGACCGTCCCCACACGGGAGACAATTCTTCTCGTCGTCGGCTCGAGGCTACAGCAACCTCCACTGTCATACGTCCCACCAGGAGACAACGAGGCGACAGCTAACCTCTGCTTCACGCTGTATTTTCTTGAGCCCTCAGCAAGACGGGCGAGTTCACTTTCCCTTAAGTGAGTCACACACTTCCTGGTTTTTCCAGCACCTTATATTCGTTCTCCAAAGAAAGAGAGAACCCGAGTTTAACTGGCTCAACCAATGGAATACTGGCACACACACATCACACGATTTGTACCATAAATCCCAAGTTATTTTTATTCCACCAATGGAATCACTAGTCACCTACACATACACACAACCACAGCTGCTAGCGCCAACAAAGACTTGGGCACCCAGTGGTTAATGCATAACTCCTATTCAAACTCATGTTCGATTCCCCCAAGCTACCCATTGAACTACAGCCTGGACCTCTCTTCCAGCCATGACTGATGCTTCAAGTATTTACTACCTCTATAGACAACAAGGCGCAAACCACTCGAGAGGCCGCAGCCTTCATTCATTCCTCAGAACAAGGACGACTGAATGGTCGCTGTACTCTGCCTGCAGGCTGACGGTCACCTACCCGTGACGGTCACTGACACGATTGCCTTTCTGTCCGGCCCACTGGAGAGCCAGTGAATAGCCAGCCAGTGGTCGGATGGACACTCCGTACCAGGACCGGCAAGTCGGCAATCCTCGTCACTATCCCTCGGACATGCGAAACACTTCCAGCACTCTCCCTCCTTCAGTATACGACTCAGGGTATCCCCCCCTGGTGATGCCTGAATTCGCACACTTGAAGACCCAAGGAACGTGCTCCCAACAACAGCAACTACCCTTAATTGCCTAAATGCTCGAGAACATTCGGCCGACTATGACAATCATCATCATCATCATCATCATCATCATCATCATCATATCATCATCATCATTATCATCATCATCATTAACACCATCATCATCATCATCATCATCTTCATCATCATTATCATCATCATAATCATCATCATCATCAATCATCATCATCTTCATCATTATCATCAGCAGCAGCAGCAGCAGCAGCAGCATCAACATCATCATCGATCATCAGACAATAAGCCATGGATTCATTACAATCGTAGAGAGTGCCATGAGACCATCGACCTTCTTAATTGTCGCTTCAACTCCCTTTTGGCTGTCTTCCTTCTGTCTGTCTGTCTGTCTGTCTGTGTGTCTTTCTGCCTGTCTGTCTGTCTGTGTGTCTTTCTGCCTGTCTGCTCCTCCTCACCCTCTGTTTGTTTGTCTGTCTGTCTGTGTGTCTGTATCTCTGTATCTGTCTCTCTCTGTGTCTCTCTGTCTCTTTCTTGTCTGTCTCTCTCTCTATCTCTCTCTCTCTCTCTCTCTTTCTTTCTCTCTCTCTCTCTCTCTCTCTCTCTCTCTCTCTCTCTCTCTCTCTCTCTCTCTCTCTCTCTTCTATCTCTCTCTCTCTCGTATCCCTTTGTCGTATCTCCCTGTCATTTCGCTCTGACTGTTTGTCCATATCTCTCTCTCTCTCTCTCTCTCTCTCTCTCTCTCTCTCTCTCTCTCTCTCTCTCTCTCTCTCTCTCTCTCTCTGTGCCTCTGTCGTGTCTCTTTGACTGTCTGTTCATATCTCTCTCTGTCTCTCTCCGTGTCTCTCTCTGTCTCTGTCTCTGTGTTTCTCTCTCTGTCCCTCTCTCGCCGTCTGTCATTCATTTTCTCTCTGAACACAAGCCTGGGAATGTGTGCTGACACTGCTTACTTTGCAGAGCCTTCCATCATTTCTACCATGTCACAGTACCAACCGCCAAGAACAGGGAAGAAAACAAAAACAAAAAAGATATAAAGCATATAAACGTTACTCCCAGTTTATCTTGAAAAGCGATAACCTTTATACCAAATTTTATTTTTTAAAAAACCCAGTATATAAGAAATAACGGCCAAAATAACGGTTTTAACGGTTATTTACCGAGGTACACGTTTGAAACTGGTATTTTAGTCCTCACTGGGCTAAGCCTATGTGCATACCAAATTTCATGCAGATCGGACAATATGTTAAGAATAATGGTTTTAACGGTTAAATTTTGAAACACTATATAGAAGTGCCATTTGTGTGTGATAACCTTTCTAAGTACCAAATGTCATTAAAATCCACCAATGTATAGAATAGGGTAAAATAACGGTTTTAACGGTTATAAAACCGATGTGTACTTTTGAAAACTGGTAATTTAGTACTCACTGGGTTAAAGACTTGTACATACCAAAGTTCATCCAAATCTGACAATATGTCAAGAATAACGGATTTTAACGGTCAAATTTTGCAACACTATATAGTGCCATTTGTGTGTGATAACCTTTCTGTATACCAAATTTAATTAAAATCAACTATATATAAGAAATAACGGCAAATATAACGGTTTTAACGGTTGTTTAATCGATTTTAGCATTACATCATTACATATGGTAAAGAGGCTCCGATTTGTCACAAGATCATCCAAACCGCTTATACATCGGCAAGTAATTTCTGAGATATTCATAAAGAAGAAAACCGTTTTGGGCTGTTATAGCCGTTAGTAACGGCTATTTGGTTAAATAAAACATCGGGCATCATCCGTGATCCATAATGAAGATACCTACATTTTTTCAGACAGATCAGCGCATAAGTTTTG
>JAFLJL010003424.1:0-20171 GCA_018398815.1 Conus ventricosus | reverse complement strand
CCCTCCCTGGGCGCCAGTCCTACACCGCTTGAAGTGGCCCCAAATGTTTCAAACTATCGCTAACGATGGTTTTAATTCGCCCCCTGCGTGGAATACTGACGGTGCAGTCAGCCGATGATGAACCGATAGAACGCTATCCATTAAAAGTTCGCGTGTGGCCAGCGCCGCATTGATCATTTATTGGGAGTATGGCTTAAAAGCAGGTCGTTAAAAAAGAGGAACGGCTCGTTCATTGGCAAGCCAGTTTCCCGGCGACTACGGTATCGCAGGCAAGACCGGTACCACCAATGATTACCGTGACAGCTGGTTTGCCGGTTACAGCGGCGATATTGTTGCGGTCGTATGGTTAGGGCGAGATGATAACAAACCAATGGGGCTGACAGGGTCCAGCGGTGCATTAAAAGTCGGGCGGGGAATTATTCACGCAGTTGCGTTTGCGTGAATGGCCGGAACACCGCCGCCTGATGTTCGCTATCTAAGTGTTAATCGTTTAACCGGTTTGGCGCACCGAGCCTGAATGCGAGCTGGCGTTTCGGTGCCATTTATGGTAGGAACCGAACCCTCGCAGTTTCAATCCTGTAATGAAGTTGTAGATTTACAATTCCCGGAGATTATTGAGACATTGAAGGTGCCGGAAACGGTTGAAACAGTTGTCGAGGGGGTCAAGGATTGGTTCGAAGTGTTATTTGGTGGATCGGTTATAAATTCTAAAACTACTGATGGGGACGTAAGAAATGATCGGTAAATCAACAATAAATCGCTGCTGTGGGCTGGCTTTTATTTTAGCTTCCTGTTATTTTTTAAATGCCTGCGCCATCGTCTCCGATAAACCTTTGTCGACAAAGATAAGGTTATTATCCCGCCTCATCAGCATGGGTTACTTCCTTGCTTGAAAAAGCGTATCAATATCGACTCATCATCAGTTTCAGCAAACCCTTTGAGCACACCTTAGAAAGGGCCATTCGTATTGAACCTGCTGACCCGGTTCCCTGGTATGGGGGCGCAGAGGTTTATTTTTTAACCGAAGATCATCAACAGTCGATTGTTTTCGCTCAACGTGCGGCATCGTTGTCGGCAGCATATCCATCGCTTAGACCGCTGTTGGCGTTTGATTGCAAAAAATCATCAGGCTTTAGGGCAAAAATTTAACAGGCGCTGTTGGCAAACCAAAAAGCCCAAAGCAATTTAAATAATCCACTGAATTTATCAAGAGTTTCTTTAGATTCCTGTTTAAGAATTGATTAGAATACTGCTCCATGGGAAACACCTGAATATCAACCTTAAAAAGATCGAAGCGCAGGTTCAGTCCTACTGGCGAGAACAGCAAAGCTTCAAGTCCACTGAAGACCGGACAAGGGGAAATTTTTACTGCTTGTCGATGTTTCCTTTTCCAAGTGGGGAACTGCACATGGGCCATGTCCGCAATTACACCATTGGGGATGTATTTCACGCTACCAGCGCATGCGGGGCCCAAGAAACGTCCTGCAACCCATGGGTTTCGATGCATTTGGGTTGCCGGCAGAAAATGCAGCGATAAAAAAACCAGGTCGCACCCCGCTGAATGGACCTATCAAAATAGGGCCCTTTACATAAAAGATCAGTTACAACGCCTGGGTTATGGCTACGACCTGGTCAAGAGAGCTGGAAACCGTAAGCCAAACTATTATCGTTGGGAAACAATGGCTGTTTACTAACTTATAGAAAAGGGTTGGCCTATAAAAAAATGTCGGTGGTCAATTTGGGGACCCCGTGGATCAAACCGTATAGCCAATGAACAGGTGATAGACGGTAGAGGCTGGCGTTCAGGTGGGGGCGGTTGAGCGTAGAGAAATTTCACAGGGGTTTATTCGAATTACCGATTTGCTGAAGAGCTTTGGCCGAAATTGATAAGCTCGATGGCTGGCCAGAAGCTGTCAAAACCATGCAGCGTAACTGGATTGGCCGCTCTGAAGGTGTTGAGATCGATTTTCAAACTGAGCAAGGCGAAACAGTTACGTGCTACACGACTCGCCAGATAACATTAATGGGCGTTACTTTTATCGCTGTGGGCGGCGGAACTCCGTTTACAAAACAAGCTGCAGAAAATCATCCTGAATTAACCGATTTCATCGAAGAATGCAAACAAGCCCGCTTCGGCCCTGAAGCAGAACATTGAAAAGCTTGAGAAAAAGGGCAAGCCATTAGGGATCAACGTGACCCATCCGAAAGCGGCGAGCAGATCGAAGGTCTGGGTCGCCAATTTGTGCTAATGGGATATGGTCCCCGTGCAGTCATGGCAGTGCCCGGACATGACCAACGCGATTGGATTTGCCAGTAAACATAATTCTTGAAATTAAACCCGTAATCACACCGGCTGATGGCAGTGATTTGATATCAGCGAATCTGCTTATACTGATTTCGGTTTATGATTAATTCCGGCGAATTTGATGGAAATGGACTATCAATCAGCCTTCGATGCCGTTGCCGGCCATCTTGAAAATAAGTCCAAAGGCCGGCGTCGAGTGAATTATCGTCTGCGTGACTGGGGTGTATCAAGACAGCGCTACTGGGGTTGTCCGATTCCCGGGGTTTATGATGAAAATCAAAATGTTACCCGGTTTCGGAAAAAGATCTGCCGGTTAAATTGCCCGAAGATGTCGCGTTAAAAGGTGTCGGTAGTCCACTTAAGGATATGCCGGAATTTTTACAGGCAACTGTTCCTGGAGGTGAGAGCCCCCGAAACCCGCGAGACAGATACTTTTGATCCCTTTGTTGAATCGTCCTGGTACCACGCCCGCTATTGTTGCCCTGATGCGAACCAGTCCATGCTGGTCAGCGCGCGAATTATTGGCTGGCCGGTTGATCAATATATCGGTGGTGTCGAACATGCCGTCCTGCATCTTTTATATTGCGCGTTTCTATCACAAGCTGATGCGTGATATTGGTCTGATCGAAAGCGATGAACCCTTTACACGTCTTTTACCCAAGGCATGGGATTAAAAAACGGTACCAAGATGTCCAAGTCAAAAGGGAATACCGTCGATCCACAAGCGATGATTGATCAGTTTTGGTGCTGAATACAGTCCGGCCTTTATTATGTTTGCATCGCCACCGGAAAAAGGCGCTGGAATGGAATGATGATGCCGTTGCAGGAGCCAAACGTTTTTTACGCCGGTTATGGAATTTAGTCCATGAAAGTAGTCAATCGTCGCAAACTATTAAGATTTAATAGTAAATCCAGATATAGGCCAGCTAAAAGTGGCAAACCAAGCCTGAAACAGAAGCGGCAAAAAGACTTAAGTTTTAGTTCACCAATTGCTTGAACGAATTCAGCGTGATTATGCAAACAAACCCTTTCAATACGGTTATTGCGGGTTGTATGGAAATGATAATGCAATAGAAAAAGCAGATCATGGCGACCGTGAACAATCAGCGGTATGTTTTGAAGCGTTGGTTATTATCAACAAAGTGCTGGCACCTATCGTTCCGCTATCACCCATGAATTATGGAAAGTGCTGGATTTTAATTCTGAGTTGATTTATGAAAGCTGGCGCAGGTTGATAAGCAGGCGCTTGTAAGCGATAGTTTTTGAATATGTGATTCAAATTAACGGCAAAGCTCAGAGGGCATTTGAAAGTGGGTTCATCAGCGGACAAAGATGAGCTAGAAGCGCTGGCGTGGCCGACTCGACCGTCAAGCGATACCCCCGACGGCAAACAAGTTCGCAAGGTCATTGTGGTGCCCCGGGCGCTTAATTAATGTGGTTTGTTAATTTTGCGCGGAATTTTGCCTACTTATTTAATCACATCAGGTTATAAATTTCATTGAACAAAATAAACAGGTAAAAAAATGATTAAACGAATTTCCATTATTTTAAATGAGCGCGGTATTGCTGAGTTCGTTGGATTTCACTTGCGTGGAAAAAAAGAATACGCGGGAAGCATTGAATCCAATTATAATTCTTAGCGGGATAGAGATTTTATATTGAACTAGAGGAAGTCTTTGAATTTCAGTGATCTTGAAGTTGCTGATGCCATTTCCGGGTCGAAAGCGATTCTTTAATTCACCAAAGAAACATATGAAAGAAAACCGGTAACCCCTGGCGAGCGCGGGGCGAGCTACACGCTATCGTTTAACATATCGGCGCGTTATCGAGTAATGAACCGATCAGGTGATGCACTGTTGCGTTTGAGGATCTACTTCTGCCAGCCGTATACTCGATTATGATTCGTCACAAGTTTTACAAGCCGATAGTGAAGAAGGGAAATTCTAAAAGAAGAAATGTAACGAGGACATGGCTCAAGCGGTTGCCCGGAGACTTGCCCGAGTCAGTGGCGAAGTGGTTGCCACGGCGAGGGGAAAAGCAAGAATATGAAGCCGATTCAAATTGTTGGATAATGGAAAACTGAATCGGACAACGACTCCCTGTTGGAAATGTAGTTGAATTTATATGCTATTTCTTAAATCAATTAAAGGCCCCGGATTAGTTCTCAGATCTAAAATCAAAATCGCGCCCGTTTATTTACTGCACGGTGCAGAACCGCTTTTAGTTGAAGAATCCGCCAACTCAGTTCGTCAAGCCTTGAAACGTAAGGCTATGATGAGCGTATAAATTTTTCCCAAAGGAAACGGGCTTTGACTGGTCTCGTTTTTGCGGGGGAGTTTGACAGCCTTTCCTTGTTTGCACAAAAAAGCTGATTGAATTAAGATTGCAAACGGCAAGCCCGGTGTAAAAGGGGCGCAGATTCTGACGAAATGGCGGCAAATCCTGCTGCTGTTTACGGTTTTTTAATTGTTTGTGGTAAGTTCGAAACGGGTACCCAAAAACACCAAAGGGGTTTAAGCAGATTTCACAAAATGGCGTAGTGATTGAACATTACGCGGTTGCCAGCAATCAACATAAGCTGGATAGGCCAGCGTGCCCGTTTTTTCAACTTTTTTAATAATGATGCCAGTCGTTTGCTGGCAATTACCTGGAAGGTAATTACTGGCGATGATCAAGAAAAAATTGCCTTGCTAAACGAGATAAAGCGAATCACAGTGAGCAGATACAACAGGGTGTCGAAGACAGCGCTCGCTTTGCATCTATGGCTTGGTTGATTGGGCCCGATTGCCGGCAATCTAACGCGTGCGCTTAGAATGCTTACCAGCCTAAAATCAGAAGGCACAGAGCCCGTGTTGATTAATTGGGCGCGGGCCCGGGAAACACGCAGTTTGTTGGAAATGTCCACTGTTTTTAAATAGGGTAACAGTATTTCGGCAGTACCAAACAACACAGAGTCGGGAAAATATAGAGGGGTTTAGTTAAATGGGCATTAAGCCGCCTGGAGTTGTCTGACTGGCAGAGGATTCACCGGGGGTGCGGCGATACTGGATCGGATGATAAAAGGGCGCGAGCCTAGTAAAATGAAAGCTGATATCTGGACTGAATACGAGAAAATAATTGCATCATTGTGTAGAGCAACCATAGCTGGAGAAACGTGGCTGGAAAAACCGTGGCATGTTAGCAGAAGATAAAACTAAAAAATTTTGAAACAATACATTTTGGGCCTTGGCCAAACGCCAGGCGGGCTGCCCGTGGGATCCCCAAAAGCGACAACGCAGAAAAAAAACCAGGCTCTTGCTGAAATAGCTAAACGCCTTTGGAAAATTCACAAGATCAAATCACCGAGTTAATCAAAAAGATTTGCTGCTGGCAAAGCCAAAGGGCTGGAGTCGGCACTGCTGGATCGCCTTGAATTAACGCCAGCGAGAATCGAAACTATGATTGATGGCCTCCCGGCAAATTATCATGCTGCCTGATCCGGTCGGTCAAATCAGCGATATGAGCTGCCAGCCAAGGTATTTAAAAATTGGCAAATGAGAATTTACTGGGGGTTTCGGTATCTTTAGAATCAGTCCGAATGTGAAATGACGCGGCAGGTTTTTGGGCTTAAATCCGGGAAGCTGTATTTTAAGAGGGGGTTCTGAGGCATTTTATTCTAATCAGCCCTGGCTCAGCATTTCTGAAAGGGTTTGTAAACGGGGGGTTTCCCGAAAACAGTCTTCAGGGATCGGTACCGCCGACCGTAAAAGGTGGGTGAAATTTTTGGATTATCGACTAGTCCGATATTATTATTCACGCGGTGGCCGCGCTTAATCGAACGAGTCAGCGTGAATAAAATATTCCGGTGATCAACTCTGGCGGCAATTTTTCACGTTATATCGATAAGGATGCGATAATGAAAAGAAAAGCGGTTGTTCAACGCCAAAACCCGACGAGGGATTTGTGGAGCGATGGAGAGTTGCTGGTGGCTGAATCTAAAGCTGACGAAGTGTTGCCTGATTTGATTGAAAAATATCAACAAAAAGGGATCGAATTACGTGGTTGTGACAGGACGCAGCAGCATGGCTGCGGCTTGCAACAAGCCACTGAGCAGGATTGGCACACTGAATTTCATGGCCCGATTTTAGCGATAAAAGTTGTCGATAATCTGGAACAGGCGATTGAGCACATTGAAAAATATGGCACTCAGCATACTGATTCGATCATCACTGAAAACATGTCACATGCTATCGCTTCATGACTGAGGTTGATTCAAGTTCGGTGATGGTCAACGCATCAACCCAGTTTGCCGATGGTTATGAATACGGTTTAGGTGCAGAAATCGGTATCAGCACCAACAAACTGCATGTTCGTGGCCCGGTTGGACTGGAAGGATTGACGACGCAGAATTTATTGTCATGGGGATGGTCATATTCGCCCATGATGAGGAGCATTTTGATTGTTTGAATCTCGTTTAATCGGGATTTTGGGGGGTACGTTCGATCCAATCCACATGGTCATCTGCAAAGCGTTTTGTCTTTGTCTGATGCGCTGAATTTTGATCGGATTCACCTATTTCCAAGTGCCCACCCCACCGCATTTGCTCACCCACACACTCAAGCACTGCGCAGCGACTAAAGATGGTGAACTGGCAATTTGAAAATCATCCGCAGTTAGTTGCCGATGCCGGGAATGCAAACGTCGGGTAAGTTTTTATACGATTGATACCTTAAAAACGTTTTTGCGCCGAATTTCCCGATGATTGTCTGGCCTTTATTACAGGCGTGGATGCTTATCTGGACATACCAAACTGGAAACAGTGGCAGGGGCTATCTTGATTATGTCCATATTATCGTCATGCGAAGACCGGCTATGAATTTGGGAAACGTTCAGGCAACCGTCCCGGGGCGATGATTTTTTATTGATTCCAAGGCGGCGCTGAGGACGCAAAAAATGCGGGTTTGATTTATTTTTTCCCAGACTGAACGTGTTTGATTATATCATCAACACAAATACGCAAAACTCGGCGCTGGAAAATCAGTCCAGACAGAGCTGCCTGAGGCAGTGTTAAATTACATTAGCGAAAATGAACTTTATGCAAACACCTGAACAACTGAAGATTTAATCTGTAACGCACTGGATGATATCCAGGCACAAGATGTAAGCGTAATGGAAGTCAGTGATATTTCCAGTTTTACTGACTACATGATTGTTGCCACCGGACGATCTGACCGCCATGTTAAGGCGGTAGCCGATGCAGTAATGGAAACGTTGCTTGAACATGAAATCAAGCCAATCGGCAAAGAAGGTTTTTGAAACGGCACAGTGGATATTACTTGATTTTGATGATGCGATTGTTCATGTGATGCGTCAGCAGACCCGTGAGTTCTATGACTTGGAAGGTTTGTGGGGAGAAGAAGTTAAAGAACTAGTTAATCGTCACCGGGAAGGCAACCTCGAGTGAAGTTATCCTGCTTTATTTACTCAACCATCTACCATCCAGTTCATTGAAACTTAAAACACTAGCTGTTGCAAAGTTCGGGTAATCTCGTCACGAAAGATTTCGATAACCTGATTTGCGCCTTTCTTTCCCATCGCCCCCCATGCCCTTTTGAAAAAATGATCGCCCGGAAAACGCCATTTGTGCGCCCAATGCTTTGGCACGTACAACATCCAGCCCGGTTCGAACACCATGTCTTGCATTTTTGTCAATTTTTCATGAGCGATATCAGGCAACTGCATTAAGCTGTCGATGGAGCTTGGCGCTGCGTCGAGTTGGCGGGCACCGTGGTTAGAAACAATTTAAAGCCATCAATGCCGTAATCGACTGCTTCATGAACGTTTTGTTTGTTCTGAAAACCTTTCAGAATTAGTGGCCCGCCCATAAATCACGGACCATTTTAACTCGTTCCCCAAAATGACTCCACTTTGGGTGAAAGTCGTAATAAAGTCAGCTAAACCTTCGTTCGAATCGTTGCGGTATTTGAGCACATTAACGAAATCAGGTTGGCCGTGACGCAATGTTTCCAGTGACCATATTGGGTTGAATCACGCTCTGCCAGATAATGTTTGGTGTGAGTTTGAAGGGTAGCGTCAATCCATTTTTTAACTCGCGGTTGCGTTTTGCACCAACTGGAATATCCAGGGTAATGACCAGTGCGTGGTAGCCTGCGTTTTTAACCCGGCCGATAATATCTTTCATTACTCCACATCGTTGGGCATATACAATTGGAACCAGCAAACTCGGGTGCTACACGAGCGATTTCGTCCAAATCTGTAGTGCTAAAAGTGCTTAAGATATAGGGAATTTTGGCTTTTTGAGCCGCTGTTGCCAGCGCGATTTCAGCACCTGGCCACATCATGTTACCTAATCCAACCGGCGGAACACCAAATGGGATCGAATACGTTTTACCAAAAATCTCGCTGGTTATGTCGACTGAGTTAACATCGATCAAGTTAGCGCGGTGTCAGTTCAATATCGTGAAAAGCCTGACGATTGCGCTGCTTGCCATTTCTTCATCAATACACGCATTGACATTCATAAGCAAAATTCGGAATACGTTTTTTGGCTTTATTTTTTAGATCATAACGCCAGGGTATCGAGTGTCATAGTTAGCTGAGCCCCATATTTATCCCGCCTCTGTCGTAAGCCTTTATGGCCCATAATGACTTCTTTCCAGGTTTAGGTGTTGAAGGAATGTTCAACCGATAACAGCAATGAAACCAAGGCCATGGCACTGCCGCATAAAAATACTAACGCGGGTGATGATAGCCATAGCAGACCTAAAAGTACCGGCAGAAAGACGGCGGCGATATGGTTAATGGTGAAACCAATCGCGGCAGTCGCAGCGATATCTTTTGGGTCTGCAATTTTCTGAAAGTAAGTTTTAATAGCGATTGCCATCGCAAAAAATAAATGATCAATAATATAAAGTCCTGCCGCGATGCGATGATCCTCAACAAAGGCATAGGCGGTAAAAAACTATAAATAAGCCAACATATTCAACAATAAGCGCTTTGCGTTCACCAATGTGGCCAATGAGTTTGCCTATTTTAGGAGCAATATAAACGTTTAATGCCGCATTGATTAAAAACAACATGGCAATGGCTTTGACGCTATAACCAAACTTTTCAACCATTAAGAATCCGCAAAGACGACAAATATTGACGCCTTGCCCGGACATAAAGGTTAATGCGTAGTAAAGCCAGTATCTTTTTCGCAACACAACCGTTTTATGCTGCACGACTTTTTCAGGATATGTTGGATAGAGCAGCCAGCAAATAACGGCGATTAGAACAGTTAATCCACCACCGAGAGCATAAATCCATACATAGTCCAGATTTAGTACAGTGCGAGTTAACCAGATCAAACCGAAAATCACGATGGAGGTAAATGCGGCCACGCTGATCATTTTGCCCATCACATAAGGGGCTTGTTGCTTTCCCAGCCATTGCAAGCTTAAGAGGTTTGCAATGTTTCATAATAATGAAAGCCAATCGACATGATTATGGTAGTGATATAAGCCCAAGTGCGGTCGGGAACAGCCGGTGATGACAGTACCGCACCCAGCAGCACCAGGGAAATATAGGCTAGTCGTTGTTCACGAATAACAAAAGTAAATAAACAACGGCAAAAGCCAGGAAACCGGGAATCTCGCGCAGCTTTGCAAAAAATCCGATTTCAGCACCACTAAAAGCAGCCCGCTCGATAGTAAAGTTATTCAGCAATGCGGTCCAGGTGGCGAAAACTAAGCGGCACGGCCATTGCACATCAGCATCAATCAAAATTTCCGGTTTGCGAAATTTTTCTATCATCAATTTATCATGGTTAATTTACTAACGGTCTTTGATTGATTTTTTTGTTCAATCGGGTATTGCTTAGCCACATCAATTGTGATCATTGAGCACCAGGTCACCATGAACAAGCCAGGCGTGGCCTTTAAAATCCGGCTTGTCTAATGACAAGCCCATTTTGAGCTTTCAGTATCAATATTTTTACGTCCAACAGCCATTTTAAGGCCAGGGATTTGGCAAGCAATTGGCGTTGACAGGATGATATCTGGATGCCAGTACAACCATTCGCCTGGCATTAGTAATGAGCTGTTTATCTTGCTCAGATAGTTCAGTTTGTCGGTCCACAGGCTGATTGATTAGCCATTTTTTCCAGCTTTTAAATGGTGTGAAGTCCATTCTCATGCGGATATAAAACATCAGCAACCAGCTTTTTATGAATAATAGCCAATCCCTCCCGGGTAACCGAAAAAGCGGTGTTTAATTTATGGAAAAATGAAGACATAATAGTAACTTATATGCCGGGCAATGGTACTAAATAAACCTTTATACTGACAGTTAATCTTTGATAACACTGTGATTGAGTGATTAAAATGAATATTGCTGACACTTTATATTCGCATCGGTGTATACCGCATGCGATATCTCCAATTTGAAGGAAAAACATAACAAATATGTACGTAAGCAAAGAGCAAACATCATTTTCCTATGATGACATTATCTCCTGTGGCAAAGGTGATTATTTGGTCCTGGGAATGCTCAACTACCATTGCCGCCGATGCTGATGTTCGACAGGATTACTGAAGTATCAAAGCAAGGAGGCGTACACGGCAGGGGTGTTCCTTAGGGCTGAGCTGGACATCAAGCCTGAGCTTTGGTTTTTCGATTGTCATTTTGAAGGTGATCCTGTTATGCCAGGCTGCCTGGGTCTGGATGCGATGTGGCAATTAGTTGGTTTTTATCTTGGCTGGCTTGGCGCACCGGGGAGAGGTCGAGCCCTTGGTGCAGGTGAAGTTAAATTACCGGGCAGGTTATGCCAGATGTGAAAATGTTGACTTATGAGATCAGCATTAAGCGCGTCATAATGCGTAAATTAGTTATGGGGGTTGCCGATGGCACAGTCGCTGCCGATGATCAAATCATCTATCAGGGTTAAAGATTTAAAGTTGGATTGTTTACACAATCGCAATTGTAGGAGTAAAAATGCGTAGAGTAGTGGTTACCGGGTTTGGTATTGTTTCCAGTATTGGAAATAATACGCAAGAAGTTAAAGCCTCATTGATAGCGGGGAAATCCGGAATTCAGTTTTCACCTGAATAATCAGGAAAAGGGTTTTCGCAGTCATGTATATGGACCGATTGAAGTTGATTTAAGCTCGATTGACCGTAAGCAGCGCCGTTTTATGGGTGATGGTGTCGCCTATAATTATCTGGCAATGCAAGAGGCGATTGCTGATGCGGATTTAAGTGAGGACCAAATTTCCAATCAGCGAACTGGAATTGTGATGGGTACCGGCGGAGGTTCGTTTGCCAATATTGAAGATACGATCGATATTTTTCGTGAACGTGGTCCCAGAAAAGTGGGGCCTTACATGGTCGCTAGAACCATGGCCAGCACAAACTCGGCTGTGTTGCTACAGCCTTTAAAATCAAAGGCGTCAACTACAGTATGAGCTCAGCCTGTGCAACTAGTGCGCATTGTATTGGCCATGGTTCTGAATTAATTCAACTTGGCAAACAGGATGTTGTTTTTGCTGGCGGCGGCGAAGAGCTGGATTGGACATTTACGGTCATGTTTGATGCGATGGGTGCCTTGTCGAGCAAATATAACGACACCCCAGATAAAGCCTCACGAGCTTATGATGCCAACCGCGATGGTTTTGTGATTTCTGGTGGCGGTGGTGTAGTCGTGCTTGAAGAGTATGAACATGCAAAAGCGCGCGGCGCAAATATCTATGCGGAACTAAGTGGCTATGGTGCTACATCGGATGGCCATGATATGGTCGCGCCATCAGGTGAAGGCGCGTCAGGTGCATGAATATTGCAATGGAAAATGTTGATGGGCCAGTTGATTACCTCAATACGCATGGAACCAGCACACCGGCAGGTGATATTACCGAACTTAATGCAATCAAGAAGTATTTGATACAAATATGCCAGCGATTAGTTCGACCAAATCACTGACAGGTCATGCACTTGGTGCTGCAGGTGTCAACGAGGCCATCTATAGTTTAATTTGATGGATAGTGATTTCATTTGTGCTTCGGCCAATATCGAAAGTATGGACGAGGACGCTGTGTCAGCGCCAATAGTGACTGAGGTCAAGGAGAATGCCGGGTTGAAAACTATTATGTCGAATAGTTTCGGTTTTGGCGGCACCAACGCCACTTGGTATTTAGCAAGATTTAAATTCTTTTTTATGTGTTAACACGCTTTAGTTGTCTTTTTATGTCTACTCGATCCGTTTCAATTTGGCTAATCATTTGCTGTTTGATGGTTATTCGATGATTCTCATCGGCGGTATTACCAGGCTGACTCAGTCAGGCTTATCTATGGTGACCTGGGAGCCGATCATGGGAACGATACCACCATTAACTCAGCAAGACTGGCAGCAAATCCTTTGAGGCTTATCAACAGTTTCCCGATATCAGCAAATTAACAAAGGCATGAGTCTGGCTGAATTTAAAAAAATTTTCTGGTGGGAGTATATTCACCGCTTGCTGGGCCGATTAATTGGCTTGGTGTTTTTGTTACCATTGTTGTTTTTTATTTATACAGATCGCATCCAGAAATCTAAACGACTTACTTTTTATAGTCTTTTCCTGCTGGGCGGTTTGCAGGGGTTAATGGGCTGGTATATGGTGAAAAGCGGCTTGGTTAATAATCCGCATGTCAGCCAATATCGGCTAACAGCTCATTTATCACTGGGCGGTTTTAATCTATGGGTTATGGTTTGGCTGTTACTCTCGCATAATCAAATCAAAGAAAACCTTGACAGGTAGTTTCAGGGCCCGGGGCAGTGCTTTTGTTAAATGGTTGATCGCATTAATCGGGCTAATGATTATCAGTGGTGGTTTTATGGCGGGGACCAAAGCAGGTTATATTTATAATTACTTTCCCCAAGATGGGTGAGGTTTGGTTGCCGGATCAACTGTTGAGCTTATCACCCTGGTGGAATAATCTTTTCGAAAATGCCATTACCATTCAGTTTCAGCACCGGGTGAGCGCATTGGTGACGCTGGCGTTATTATCAGCTTTTACTTATTATATGCGACAACGCCACGACCATTATTTAAAGTCGGGTTAAATCTATTGTTAATTTTAGCTTTGGTTCAGGTGTCTTTAGGTATCCTGACATTAGTATTAAAAGTGCCTGTCATGATTGGAGTCATGCATCAGGGTGGGGCAATTTTATTACTGACAGCGGCAATTTATACCGCATTTCAAATAAATAAGAGTTAACTAAAATATGACAACATAATGCGAAGTATTTTTGTGCTGTTAATGCTCCAGTTTTCTTTGCTGGCTAGAGCCGCTGAGGACTGGTCATTGCAGACATTAATGCAGACCATGTCAGAAATTGATAGCTTCAAAGCCAATTTCGAAGAAGTCAAAGATTTCGCATTTTTTACCGACGCCATTAAAGTGACCGGATCTTTAAATTATAAAAAACCGGGTTATTTGAAACGTGAAGTTGTATCGCTCAACCGTGAAGTGACATTAATAGAAGATGACATCATTCGTATTGAGCGCGAACGCAATGGTGACAATGATGAAAGCCGGCGACAACAACTCTCAATTGATGTGCATCCTGCGGTAAGAACTTGATTGAAAGTATCCGTGCTACCTTTGCTGGTGACTTGGATGTGCTGGAAAAATACTACCAGCTTGCTTTCACAGGTAATAAAATGCATGGCATTTGGTGTTGCAACCGCTACAGGAAAAAGTAATCGAGCATGTGCGTCAGGTCGAGATCTTTGGTTCAGGTCGAGAAGTAAATAAAATCATCACCATCGAAGCAGATGATAGTGAATCAGAAATCACCATTGTCGATATAGTTTTCAGCTAATAGCGTTTTACCGCTGTGACAACCCGCCTAGAAAATTATTATGCAGGCGCGTTGTGGTAGTGGTAATTGCAGCGGCAGTTATTGTATTTACTCGGTTTCATTAACGACAGATCTGGGTGCTTTTTACCAAAGGTGAATCGCGTGTCGAAAACTGATGGTCGATTTGTTGGATAAAGGTGCGACGTCAAAATCTGATCTTTATTGGCATCCGCGGGCAGAATATTGAGCGAATCGCACAAGTGAATCAACAACTTGCTGAAAACTTTTCCAGCTCTGATCAGATTTAGCGGTTCACCAATTCACCTCAAGGTTTGACGCAAGCACAGCAGCAACTGATTACAACAATACCGCTATCTGTTAACCGATCGCCTGGCTTCTAAACGATGACAGCAAAAGGCTTAACTGAATCTCTGCAACAAAGAATACAGGGCTTAACTTCGCCGCTAGCATCGCTGGAGAAGAACTTCATCCGTTTTGATCCAACCGGTGAATTTTACATATCATGCAACAGGTATCAAACAGGAAAAAGATCAGTCTTCAGCGCCACGATTAGTCGATGGAACTGGATATCTCGATCAGGTGAACGTGGTTTAATGATTTTAGAGGCTCAAAGCGACGGCATTTGATCTCGATGCTCTGTCTGATGCTTACGAAGTAGTTGAAGCAGAAACAGCCAACCTTGCCAGGCAGCACGGCGTCAGCTTTGATATTCACAGGGCCCGGTGCATTTTGCTGTTTTTACGCGTGACGTAATACGTGATGACGTTAAATTATTGAGTATCCTCGCGACCGTCGGGTAGGCTTGTTTTTGATACTTGCACTTCGATCCATACCCATGCTGTTGATGGTTTTTGTGCCATTAGCTTGTGGGGTCATCTGTGCGATTGCAGCCATTTTGCTGGTCTTTGGCCAGATTAATGGTATTACACTGGCTTTTGGTGTGTGACGCTGATTGGTGTTGCGATAGATTATCCGATTCATTTTTTCACTCATCTTAAGAATGGCAGGAATGATCCATCCAAATCAAGTTTAAGATTAATCTGGCCAACGCTCAGGCTTGGGGTTCTCTCAACCGTAATTGCTTACGGCACATTGTTATTCGCGGAAATGACAGGTTTGCAACAACTCGGTTTATTTACCATTACCGGACTATTGGTTGCTGCAATGACGACTCGATGGGTTTTACCGTTAATTCTGCGCATAAATTACCCTCTGATAAAGGCTTGATAAAGTTACATGGGGCGTTGGAGCGATTTGCAGTTCCAGCTTATAAAGCCAGATGGTTAGTTTTAGCCGTAACTATGGCTGCCCTGGTTTATTTGGTTTTATTTCGACAGGACTATCGCTGATTATAATACCCGGTCATTAAGCCCGGTTAGTTCAGCGCAAACAACTCTGGATAGACAAATTCGATCTGAACTCGGGCATTGGTCAGGTGGTAATCTTTTACTTGTTACCGGTGACAGTGACCAGCAGGTTTTGCTGCGTCTTGAGAGTTTAAAACCCTTTCTTGCAAGGCCTGGTTAAGCAAAAAATGATTTCTGATTATGCATCGGTGGCTTCATTATTGCCGAGTATTGAATTGCAGCGACAACGACAAAGTGCACTACCCAATACAGTGCAGTTAAGCTGGAACCTCTATCGGCATTACAGGGTTTTCCATTTAAAAAAGGGTTGTTTGATCAATTCATCGAAGACGTGCAAATCAGCAAAACCCTGGAGCCAATTACGCTGGCAAGCCTGGAGCAAAGCGAATTGAAAGACAAGGTTTCGGCACTGTTACATCAAAAGACAACCAATGGTATGCGCCAGTATTGTTATATAATGCATTGAGCGAACAAGCGGTGATGGAAAAAGTACAGGCGCAGTATTCAGATCAGAACTGGATTAGTTTTATTAGTTTGCAGGATGAATCAAATAGCATCATGGAAAATGCGCTTAATAGCATGATCAAGTTAATCAGATTGGTGGTTTTTTTATTTATCTTTTATTGAGTTTCAGTTTCAGGGATTTTATCCGTCCACTTAAAATTATTCTGCCGACTCTCATGGCAGTGGGTCTAACTGTTTTTATTTTGGCGTTAGCTGGAATCGCTTTGACAGTTTTTCTGTCGTATCTTTGCTGTTAGTGGTTGGCCTGGGCTTGGATTATTCGTTATTTTTTCCCGCCTCACTGATCATAAAGGACGAATGGTCATCACATTCCGGGCTTTGTGGATGTGCTGCTTTTCGACTGTCCTGGTGTTTGGAATTTTAGTTATTTCCAAAACGCCACCGCTTCATGCGGTTGGTTTAACCGTCGGTATCGGTGCGCTTTTATGTTTGATTTTAGGTGCAATTTTCTCCAGCCGCAGTTTGCGTCATCCGGATGAAACATAAGTTAACAATCGCCTGATTGCTGACTATTTATAATCTGTAATCGACCTCCATATATCGTTATAATTGATAACCGTTATGCAGATTGGAGCTAACAATGGGTCTTCTTGAGACAATCCTAAAAACTAATGATGGTGCTGCTGTTCGTTGAGGCGCGAAACAAACAGGCCTCAGCGAAAAACAGGCCTTCGAGGGGTTGATTGATCTAATTCCTTCGCTATCGGAGGGCGTGAAAAAAAATACAAGTGATCTGTCAGGGCTTGAATCACTGATTAACGCTGTTGGCTCTGGAAAACATGAGCGTTACCTAGATAAAGCTGGAACAGTCAATCCCGATGAGTATATTAAAGATGGTAATGACATTCTTGGCCATATTTTTGGGCAGCAAAGATGCCTCAAGACAAGTGGCGGCAAAGGCAGCTAAAAAATCAGGCCTGAGTTCATCAATTTTGAAAAAAACTATTACCTATCGCTGCTGGGCTATTCATGGCGTCGTTAGCTAAAAATTCACGTTCCAAGAATATGTTTGGTCAGGAAAAAGTCTCCTGCAGTATGCTGGCATGTTAAGTAAAGGCTTAAGCATGTTTCTTGATTCGGACAAAGACGGCTCCGTTGTCGATGATCTGCTTGGTATGGCTGCAAAAATGTTTTTTTTAGATAGGATTATTCACAACTTGAATTTCAGAAAATTAATTTTAGTATACAAATCAAGATTGGAAATTTACTTACTCCAAAATTTAGGTTTAGCGTTAATGTTTCATTGCCAGAGAATTTTCGTTTTAGATTTAGAGGCGGTTTTTTTACACCATTAGCGAAAATTGCCAATAAATCTTTTTCTTCTAATATTCTTTGACCTTTTGATGAATTTTTAAAAGTAATAGTTGCCCATCTTTCTCCCGACTTACTGCTTAAAAGAAAGTATGACAGTATTTTGATATCGGATTTGCTTGGTTCGATTTCATCTTGATTTGGAAAAAAATAAATCTTCGTGTGAGATAGTGGGTTTGTCGATATATAAAATGTCTTGCTCTGTGAGCGCTTCAGCATACACGTTAATACAAATTAGATAAATTGAGAAACTAATGTGGAAGGCTTTTAGAATTTTCACGGACGTTTTACTGTTGTTACTGTCAAACATGCCGGTGTTAGTTAATTGCGTAGAATAGAAACCCCGCAAACACCAGTCCCGCAAGTAGCCATAACGGATGATGAACAGTGGTGATTCCTTGAACCATTTGAGCAGCTTGTCGATTCGCTCGCGGCCAATGATCGGTATCGCGATGGCTGCAAAAATTGCAAAGTAACCCAATAATTTTAGCGCTATGGAAATTTGCTGAACGGTGCAATGGCAATTAAATGCAGGCTAAAATTAACCGGACTGCAACTGCAATATACATGCCTGATTTTCGTTGCCAAACAGTATTAACCTGACTGATCAATTTTTGTGGAACTATTAGCCCATAGATACAGGCTAAAACGATTAAGCCAGCGAACAATAAGATGATGGCGTAAGTCAGCATCAGTTTTTCTCTCAAATAAAATTCGTTCGTCTGCACTTCCTTGATTCTCGCGTCAATGCCGGCATGATTATAAAACTATCTCCCGCGTTATTTTTAGCCTGGTGGAAGTGATCGAGGGAGCGCTGATAATTACCACGCAAATAATAGAATTCACTAAGGCACGATGCGATTCATTAGTTGTTACCAATCTCTCCATTGGCCCGGGCATAAAGTCGGTAAAGGAATGGATTTTGTTTATTTTTTTGAATCAGTTTTCTCAGGATTGCTTCAGATTGCTTGGCCTTACCTGCTTTAAGTAGAATATCGGCATAGTCAGTTTAACAGCTATATTATCTGGGTATTTGTCGACTGCACTTTTTATTACCGCAATCGATTCATCAAAATTGCCTGCATTGGCTTGTATCTGAGCTAATAAATTATCCAGATAAGGATTATTTGTGTCGCCCTGCCGTATCGAGTTGCGAGTTTTCTTGCAGGGGAGAATTGCTTGTCTTCCATCAAAGCATACGCATAACCATATTCGACATAAGGCTTGAAATCAGCGGATGCCTCTTTGAGGCGGCCTTGAAATTGGCAACGACTTGATCGGTACGTTTATTTCAGCCAGGGCACGAATTTTTTCACGCATGTAGTAATATCTGAACTGGATGCGATAGCACCGATATTAGATTTTCGGGCTCGACTCTCAGATTCGCTGATGCGATTAATAGTGAGAGGGTGGGTGCGTAAAAATTCCGGTGCATTAGAATCAGTAAGCGAGTTTTGTTTTTGCAAGGTTTTAAAAAATTCTGGCATTCCATTCGGATCGAAACAGATTTAGCCAGAATCTTAATTCCGAAGGCGTCTGCTTCGCGCTCGAAGTCGCGGGTATAACTAAGCTGGTCACCAATTAAACTGGCATTTGAGCTAACAATAGCTGCGGCACCGGCTTGTCCGCCTAATAAAATCCCCACCGATAATCGCCGCCGCTGCTGGCATGGTCAGTTCTTTTTGGCGTGCAATCATTCGCGGTAGATGGCGCTGGGTCACATGGGTGATTTCGTGGGCCATTACACCAGCCAGCTCGCTTTCAGTTTTAGTGCTGGCGATTAGCCCGGTATTTAAGCTGATGTAACCGCCCGGGATTGCAAAAGCATTGATGTCAGGACGATCAATAAGGTAAAAACGAAACTCCTGATCAGGCAAATCGCTGTTCAGTAGCAGTCTGTTGCCCAAACGAGTGATGTAGTTGTCAATCTCTGGATCAACCACATAAGGGAAAGCCCGCCGGGCTTGGGCCATAAGCCGTTTCCCCAGTCTTTTTTCCTCGATGGGTGAGATGACCGATGCTGAAGGGTCACCAAAATCAGGCAAGTTAAAATCGCTGGTTTGGGCCCTTGAGCCGATAATGGTCAAAGTGGTTGCAATAAAAATACAATATTTTAAAAAGCGACTCATTTGGCATATATACATCACAAATATCAGCATAACCGAGACAGTCTGAAGGCGCAATGAATCTTTGATTGTCGATTATTTGACCCCATCAACCGTTATAATGGCAGTTTTATTTGCTTTGCCATGAGGGTTTACTGTGAACGAATCTGAAAACAACAATCAGCGACATTTTGATGCAGAAATTGACGCATCAGATTTGTATTGTCCGCTACCGGTATTGCGAGCCAAGAAAGCACTGGATCAAATATCGGATAATTCGGTTTTAAAATTAATTGCGACTGATCCGGCTGTAGAAAAAGATATTGAAGCGTTTGTTGATCAGGCGGGCTATAAGCTATTAGACACCGAACACAGTGAAGCAAATTTTGTTTTTTATATCGAAAAAAAACGATTATCTAGCGATCGATTTTGAACAGTCCAGTAAAAAGTTTGTTTGTTGATTGGTGCCAGTCCATATACCACCAGGCTGCGATACGGCCCTGCAATTTGCTAAAAGCCTAATAAAAAAGGGGCATAATTTAGAGCAGGTATTTTTTTTCACGATGGGGTTTATGTCGCTTCAAGTCTTGCTTCACCTGAACAGTCAGAGCGAAAAAATCACTCAAGCCTGGTCTGAGTTTGCGCGGGTTAATAATTTGAACTTGGTGTCTGCAGTAACTCGGCGATGAGCGAGGTATGTTGGATCATCAACCGCGCCAA
>JAFLJL010003423.1:0-20010 GCA_018398815.1 Conus ventricosus | reverse complement strand
CAAGAACGCTTCGAAAAGGCAATTTAGACTTTTTAATAAAAGTTACGAGAACAGGACATGCAAGCACACATTTACAGACGTGATGAGGCAATAAATTGAGTATTCTTAGTGACAGAAAGAAGTTCTTAATCACCGCCTCCAGAACTGTCTGACTTTTATGAACCATCAGAAGAACAGAAAATAGCAGAAATTGGTTTATATTGTGGGTGCTATGGGAGCAACTATATTCTGGCACAAAAAAATCTAAAAATAATTAAAATACAATTAAAATACAGCCCCTTCTTATGGACAATACTAAGAACAAAAAGATATTATTCTCCTAAAGGGTATTGGAAAGGAAAGACTGCTATTGAAAAACTGAGTAAAGCTGCTAAAGTGTCTGAATCAGATGCGAAATACTGGCTTTCAAAACAGGCAATTTGGCAAATATATTTACCTGCCCCCAAAAGAATAATAAGACCTAGATTTTTTAAACTCAGTTCTAAGACACCCACCGATGGACTTGCTGATCTTCCACATGATAAATTTAGAAGAAAAAAGTTTAAGTATGCTCTGACATTTGTTGACATGGCTTCAAGATACAAAGACGCTGAACCTTTAACGATAAAACTCAACTGCTGGGGCTGTGGCTTTACAACAAATATACATGCGAGGCCCATTAAAGTTTTCCTAGGATGATTCAAGTTGATGATGGAAAAGATTTTAAAAGGGTTCTGTAAACCAGCTGTTTTTAAAACATCATGTTACAGTTAAGAGAGGGATCCCAGGCAACCACGATCACAAGCCCTAGTAGAAAACTTTAATAAGAAACTAGCTGAAGCCTGTTTACCTATCAATACCCCACAGAGAAATTATGGACAGAACGCGTAACACAGAAGGGGTTTGGGAGATTGTCAGCAGTCTTAACGTGCCATGAACAATGAAAAATTTTTAAAGCAACAGGCCTTAAACCAGTAAACGCAATCAAATTAAAAAAAATTAGCATTACTGAAGATGTGCAAGGTAATCAAAAACTCTTTTCCGTTTGGACTAAAAGTAGTTACTTGTTTTGCTCCTGGAGAGGCAGAAGGCGATGTTAGAATTAGAGCCACAGATCCTATATGGAACGTAGACATATATGAAGTTGACGAATTATTAAAACAACCCCTCCCGTATATTATTTAAAGAGAAACTCTCTCTTCTAAAAACCCCGCCCCTAAAAGATCGTTTGTTCGGGAAGAGCTGCAAGTTGTCCGCCAACACAGTAAAGTTAACAAAAAAATAGTATTTATTTTTGCAAAAGCCCTTAATGTTTATGTTTATGGAAGAATGTAAATAGTGAGAGTTCACGATCGCCCATGTTATTCGCCGAAAACCCCCGTTTCAATGTGCTAAATTACGTCAATTTTAGAGGTTTTTGGCATGTTAATTTTTTTAAAAACAGGGTTAAATTTGCTAAAACTGATATGTGATGGACGTGATTAGTATGTGAAAATGGGGGTTTTCGGCAGAATCGCATGGGTGGTCTTGAACTCACATATTTACATTCTCTTCACCTCACCTGTACTCTGAAGATTGGCCAGTCAACCTTCAGAGAGGGGCTGTATGTGGCTCCGATTGCTGACGAGATGCTGTTAAGGGCATGATCTTCTGCATCATTAGGGGGCGATTCTAGACATGAGAGCTGAAACTCTGTTGATAGGGGACGAAATTATCCTTTAGACATGAGTTTTGGTCGGGGAACTGCCAACCAAAGCCAGGGGTACAGCTACCTGTAAAGTTGTGGTACCACCCAACACGTCGTGAGGATAAGGGGCAGATTGGATACAGTCCTTCAGGACTACTACACTGAATCTTCGGTGGGCTCTGAGCTCTTAATCCCGAGGACGGTGCGGAAGTCGGGGGATAAACCAATCCTCTCCCTGGTAAACCCCCAGTGACAGGTCCCCATAACCATCCGGAAGGGGGAGCTGTTAGCCACGGCATATGAATTTGCGGGAGGTTATGGACCCGGTACAGCAGAACTCTTCCTCTGAAAGTAAAAGCTGTAAAAAATGGTAAGGGGGAAGGGCAAGCTGCAGAATGGTACATGGGGGGGTTAAGCCACCCCCGAAGGACCAAGTACTGGAGCATCTGCAGAATTTGGCTAGTGACTCCACCCACACACCTGACAAAGAATCAAAAGGTGGATTTGACGAAGGCTCCTATGTGTTTAATCAGGATGTGTTTGCTGCAGATGAGTTTGATTTAGGGAAACTTCACCGGTATCGAGAAACTCCATTGACACTGGTGATGCCAAGCCCAAAATAAAGCAAAGAAATGCCCCCGTACCCCCTGCAGTATTCGCAGGAGAGAGGAGCCACATTTACAGAAAATGCTAAAGGCGCATTCAGGAGTCAATATCTGAGTGGCGTCAGCGCCAGTACTCACCCGAAAAGAAAGACGGATCAGTCCGTGGTGCATCGATTACCGAGCCCTAAATGATGTCCCCAGTCAAGGATACTTTCCCCTTTGCCTTTGGGTTGAAGACTGTCTGGATCCCTTGTCGGGGAGCACATGGTTTTCCCAAACTGGATGCCAATAATGCGTACTGGCAAGTGAGAGTCAAAGAGGCTGACAGAAAGAAAACTGCCTTCTTGACAAAGTACGGTTTTTTCGAACATGTTCGGATGGGTTTTGGGGGCTCACCAATGCGCCAGCCACATTCTCACGCGGGGTTGAACCTTATCCTGAGAGGTCTGACATGGAACACCGTGCTCACTTTCCTGGACGACATTTTGTGTTGGGGGACAGCTTTGAGGATCATTTGCAGAATTTGAGGGGGCGTTGCAAAGGTTTCGACAGCATGGTCTTAAGCTCAAGCCAAAAGGGAAGTGCCATTTCTTCCAGCCCAAAGTTGAATTCCTGGGGCGGATGGTTAGCAAAAAAACCAAATTGCTATGTCTGACGGGATTATCAGACTGTGAGGGACTGGCCCTTTTCTGAAGTCTTCAAAAGATGTGGAGCGGTTTTCTTGGCTTCGCTAATTACCAATCGCATTTTCGTTCCAACTTTGCAGCGTTGGCTCAGCCTTTGTATAGCCTCACAGGAAAAAACAAGTTCTTCTGGGATGAGGAAAAGCAGTTATTCTTTGATACCCTTTGTAGAGTGTTGACTGGACCCCCCGTCCTGGCATTGCCAAACAGCACGGATCCATTTGTTTTGGGATACGGATGCTAGTGATTGGCAATCGGGGCGGTTCTGAGTCAGATTCAAGGAGGGGGTGGGAAAGCGGGTTGATTGCGTACGGCAGTTTCGCCCTAACTCCTGAACAGAGAAGGCACTGCACAACCCGGAAAGAGCTGTTGAGTATCGTGAGGTTTACAAGGCAGTTAAAGTACTACCTATTAGGTAGGACTTTTTACGTCAGGCCCGACCACTCAAGTCTTACATGGCTCCTGCAGTTTAAACCCCCCACAGGACAGTTGGCCCGCCGGATGGAGGAACTCTCACAGTTCCATATGGTTATTAAACATCGGGCCGGGGCAAAGCATCAGAACGCCGACGCGTTTTCCAGAATTCCTGACGCTTTGACCCCTTGTCCATCTTTTGTGGCTGGCATTCGGCCTGAAAGTCTGCCTTGTGGGGGGCAAATACTGCAAGAGAGCCGACGAACAGTGGGGGGAGTTCATTCAGGTGTGGACGAAGCCGGGGCCTGACGGAAGGAACCCTGACAGTTTTTGGCTCCCGAGGATAAGGGCCCCACCGGATGGACCTACAGTAGCTTCTGGGGGGGGGTCTCTCTCGGGGAGTCACGGAAGAGGTACCATGGGGTTTGCCAGCCATCATGGCCGTGTACTTTTCTCCCGCAGGGAGGGGTACCATGGGGTTGCCAGTCATGATGGCTTTTGTGCCTACTTCTGACAGTTTTGCTCCGAGGATAAGGGGCCCCAGCCGGATGGACCTACAGTAGCTTCTGTGGGGGGTTCTCTCTCGTGGAGTCACGGAAGAGGTGCCATGGGGTTTGCCAGCCATCATGGCCGTGTCCTTTCTCCCGCAGGGAGGGGTACCATGGGGTTTCCCAGTCATGATGGCCGTGTACCACTTCTGACAGAGGGGAATGCGCATGACAGGGGCAAAATTCCGTGCGCATTCCAAAGTCTTGCTTGCCCATGCGCCAACAAGCATGACAGTTGCCCAATCTCGTGCGGTCCCAACCGGCGGAGCGCATGCCAGTGTCCGGGTGCAGACGTGGGATGCACCTGAAGGGCGTTCGGGCTCTGTGTCTGCCAGTTTTCTGGGATGTCCGGACATCCTGCCAGTTTTCTGGTGCAGAGTGTGCCTGCCAGTTCTCTGGTTCACCCGCAGGGTGAACCTGACATTTTCTGGCCCGAAAGGGGCCTGACAGTTTTTCTGGCACCTCGAAGGTTGCACTGTCAGTTTTCTGAACATCCTGAGCGCCGAAGTACTTCGTCTGGCCGGCCAATCGTTGGTTTCACCTTGGTGGAAACACCCAGGTGTCTCAAGGTTACAACGAGCGGTTGACCGCACGAGTACATTAAATTTTTGTCCTCGGGGAAAACCAGAGTGCCTCACTCCCTGAAAAAGGCAGTGCGGGAAAAGTCTTGCCGGTCTAAAAGACTTTGAGACTGGCAGCAAAATGGCGTAAGCTTTGAGATAGAGACTCGGGATGGACAGGTGCAGCTGAGGACCTGGTAATGTGCGTCTTGCACAAGAGGCTACCCACAAATCCCCCGTGTGGGGGTTTACAGTTCAGTAACTCCGGACAGCACGGGGGAAAAAGATAAGGATCTAACACCTGTCCTCCAGTACCTTCAGGATGGGACTGAACCCGATGAAGGGGAAACTCTTCTCAGTTTCGCCAAGTGCAAAATACTATTGGCTAAACCCACAAGGAAGGGTTGCTATTCAAGCGCAAGCTAGACTCCAAGGACTTGGAACTGGTATCCCCGTTTCCCCTCCAGGAACAAGCAATACAGTGGCCCCAAATGACCTTCCATCAGCAGCACACCAAGGCGTGGCAGGACTAAAGCCAGACTGAAAGAAAAATTCTTTTGGTTTGCTTGGCTCGCGATGCGAGGCCTATGTGTTGTCCTGGGGACGTTTGCAGCAAAAACAAAAAGAACAAACGTTTATGGGAAAGTCCCATTGATGTTTACCACGCAGGGCCCCGATGGAACGTGTCCATTTTATTTCATTGGTCCTCGGGCCCAGGACAACACATGGAAATGAGCACTGCCCCATGATGGTGGACCAATTCACCAAATGGGTGGAGTGCGTGCCTCTTCCATCTCAGAAGGCCGAGACAAAAGCAAAAGCTGCGGTGGATGGATTCTTTTCACGTTTTCGGTTGCCCGTTCCAGCTGTTCTCAGACCAGGGACCCCAATTTTGAAAGCAAGTTGTTCGAGGCGTTGTGCCAAGCTTTTAAAATTCCAAGGCCCGAACAACGCCATATCGTCCTGCGTCGATGGTCAGGTGGAACGGTACAACCGAACGTGATGGATGCCATAAGGTGCCTCCTGGGGAAAGCGGGAGAAAAAAGTGGGACGAACACGTACAGCAGATAGCTGGAGCTATCCCGGTCCTCTGGTAAACCGAACCACTGGCTTAAACCCCCAACATGTTGATGTTGGGGAGGGAAGTGAATGAAAAAACCAGCTCAGCTGATGTTCCCCGGGTTTCCCGGCCAGAGATTCGGGGTTGTGAGGATGAGTACGTGTCCCACTTGGTCCAGTCCTTGCAGGAAGCCCACACAGCTGCAAGAGAAAATCTGAAGACATCCCCTTCGACATATGAAAAGAAGTTTATGACTCAAGATCTTGTTGAGACCATATGCCGAAGGTGATGTCGTTATCTCTTGGACACTGCAGTTGTTTAAGGGTAAATTCAGGAAACTCTGTTCACCCTGGAAAAGGGCCGGGGTCATCTGGAGAAAGCTGTCTGCCTACCTGTATCAGGTCAAACTCCCGAACTCAGTCTTTGTGACAAAAACCCTGACCGACTGATGCCGTGCAGGGGCAGGAAACTGCCTGCATGGATCCACGGTTCAAGTTTACATCCAGAAGAAAAGAAGTGCCGGGGATGAGGATCAGGGGGTTTAAATGCTTCTGCAGGAAACATAGGGGTGGACGTTTCATGATCCAATGCGACTTCTGCCAGGAGTGGTACCATGGATCAGTGTTAACGTCACCGCCACTGACGCACTTGATATTGACAAGTACAAGTGCAGGGCTTGCAGGCAGTGGAACTTATTAGACAGAGGTTCTGTTTCAGGATGGGGCCCCCGGAAAATAAAAAGCCCTTGAGCGCGTTGATGGTTTTCTGCGGGCAGGTCGGCTGTTTTCCCCCACACAGACAGTTGGTGGCAGGACCTCTGGCTTACCAAAGAGGTGTCCGAGGACGAGCGTGAAAGCATGTTGCTCCGGGATGGTCGCTGTCGCCAAGCAGCGGGGTGACCCTTTCTCAAAGGGATGGCTTGAAGAAGGTTGCCAGGGCGATGCAGGACTTACCATTGCGGAATGATAGGTGGATCCCCAGAAAAATGTGGCACCTGTCGCTTCGCGGTCTGGACGCCCCGGGCAAGTCCAAACCAGCCTCCGAAACAATTTGGGGGGGGGGGGGGGGGCACCTTGACATACGCTTGTGACCGACCCCAATTTGGAATGCCATATTGAGCGGCCCTCCACAGGGAAGAGCCTGCCTGGAGTGTGAGGTATGAGCATTCCGACATCCTCGCGTAATGGATACTGGGGAAATTTTCCTGGGTTTTCTCTCCCCACGAGAGTCGCCCATGAGGGTCTTTCCCAGGAAACGCCAGAATCCGCTGCCCGGGTGCTCTTCCTCATCTTTGGGATGGCCGCCTGGGGGCGGTACGGACCGACACGGGAGTTGAGGCCAAAAGTACAGCCTCCTCCCAAGAAGTGGTGTTCCAGACTGGAGCCTCCGGAAGTCTAGGCATCGCGCAAGCGGGCAGCCTCAGCACGTCGAGAGGCTCTAGGTAAGGGTTCCAAAAGCTGGCCCAGCAGAAAAGTGGACCGTCATTCACCTCCCGTACTATTTGGAGGACTGCGAGTGAGGAGGCAGGAAGACACTACTCGCTTCGGCCAAGAGGAGGATGAAGAAAAAACAGGCTAAGCTGCCTAAGGCGATTTCCCAGCGCCACCTTCACCCCCTTCGGTCGGGCCGAGGGAGGCCGTCCCTGTAGCCAGTCACACCGGCCAGTCGAGTCCCCGGGGGGAAGAGTGTATGGTTACCGGGCGCGAGGAGCTAGTGGGGGGACCTGAAGGTGCAATGCCTTCACACATCACCTTCCTGGGTTTTCGACGAAAGGCTGCCCCCAACATCAAAAACGTGTTGAGGTGGCGTAGGAAGGCATTTTGCAGGCCATGGAATGGCTGATATTGTCGTCTGGCGCTGGAGGACTTGGTTCGGTTCCTCAACTGCAGCGTCCCTGTCCACCCTTTAAAGATGCACCCTCTTGGAATGGGCAGAGGGAGGCTATGACAGCTTTCTGTCCCAAAACATTTGGGGAGCCGGTGCCGGGCTACCTTCCAGCTGTACCCGGCGGAGTTCACCAGCCGTTGTTTGGTCCCTGGAGGGGTGGTGCTGCTATTGGTGGGCGGATTGGACCACCAGGCGAGTGAGTACTGGAGGGATCATTATCCATCGCCGGGGGCTTTGGAGCCCGCCCAGGCAGCCATGATACCGAAACTCAGCTTCCGCGGGCATTTGACGCACACTTCCACCTGGATAAAACTGTCAAAGCAATCCAGCTCCCGCGACCCTCCAGTCTGTAGGGCTGTGCTGGATGGGACCTTCGTGAGGATGGAAAACGGGTCCCAATTGGTGGGAATTTGCGCCTCCTTTTGCGATCCCGTCTCCTACCCCTCCCCCGAGGATCTTGTTCGGTACCCCAAGGATATGGTGGTGGCGGTTGGGCTGCATCCCAAGCATTGGGGCGACACTGGCTGGTCGGGAATATGGGGGGAGGAGTCCTCGTTATGCTGCGGGAACTTGTCTCATCGCCCGGGTGGCCGCTGTGGGCGAGATGGACTCGACCCAGCATGCCAATTGAGACCTGGTCCCGCAAGCTGTGAAAACTCCAGGGGATTCTGCCTTGGTCTCACCCCACCATGTTGTTGTGCCCACACTGCCGAGGGATGCCTGGGGGATGATGGGGCAAAAGGCCTACCTCCAAATGCTGTGCCTGGTCCGATGGTCCTACCCCGTGAGCAGCGTATTTTATTTCCCGTTTCATGGGGGATGAGAACGTCCGTGACCGGGGGGTGTGGGCCTTCCCCAATGTCCACTTTGGGTTCACCCGGGTTTGCCAGGTCCTTTAACCTGGGGCAGGAAAAGGCACTAGGTGGGATGGACCGGGACCGCCAAACCTTCTGGAGACAGACGCTCCAATTTCCGTCCCCCTAAGAGCCAGGGGTCTGCACCCAACCAGCTCTTCCAGGTGGGCGAGTGTGTGGCACCCAAAGGTCGATGCCTGTGGAGGAGCTTTTGGGCTGGTCTGCCGGCAATGCTCTGCACCCCTTCAGCTGTTAGGGCAAAGGGATGCTAGCCAGACCTGGGCTCTTGCGAGGGAACTACACTCACTAAAGCTTTTTCATAAAGTCGGGGGGAGTGTAGTGACGCACGAGTGTAGTGCGCATACGCACTCGGTTCACCACTGGAACCCGGGAAAGGGGCACTCGCAGAGCAGTGCTCACTCACCAGCAGACGACAGGGCGGGAAGAAGCTGGGCTGATTTTACCGTCACCCCCGTCGAGTGAGGACCACCTCAAAGCCAGCTCCCCACTACTTCAAAAACCAGACAGACAGCTACCTTACCATTGCGGACGCCCGTCCTCTACTTCAAGCCAAGGGAGCGACGTGTGGCGTCCGGAGACCAACACCGGAGAAGACAACCACCATATCCGCGGAACCAGACGTGGCCTTCGCCTTCCCTGGTTGCGCCGTCAGCTGTTTGACCCTCTGAGGAAAGCTGCAAGCTCGGCTTGGACAGAGCGCATCACAGACTGACCACCCACTCGCCATTCCAGTACTGCAGGGGTGAGTTGCACTGTGTGCGTGTGTATGTGTTTGTGTGCATGAGAAGAAACCCAATACTAGGAATAGTTAACGCACCAGTTAGACATGTCACACTAAGCCACCCTTCTAAAGTGTAGGGTAAACACTTTAGGACAGTGAGTCCATATGGTTAGAGGTTGTTTTTTTTTAAAAAGTAAATGACAGTCGTCACACATGCAGGGATGTACGTGTTTCTGACAGAATAGGGTTGGGGAAAGGTATCTTAGGTTGTAGGGAAACAGTCCCATTATGAATTTTAATAGTCGGAAAGAAGGGCAAGGTAAAGTTTAAGGCGTGTAGCTCAGCAGTTGATAGGATAAAAACGGAGGATGTGCAGCATGTAATATTGTATGAAGTATTGGTTGTGTTGGCATAACAAGGATTAACCACTGGGTTATCTGACAAGAGATGACATGAGAGTGGGGTGCTGGATGGAAATTTTGGCGAACAAATCATGTGTTGATACATGATTATAATTGACAGTGCAAAGAGGGGTAAAAATGTGAAGGATTGTGGCTGCGAGCCGATTCTCTTGTATGAATATGCTAGAACTGTGAACCGTTAAAAATTGATAAGTTTTTTTTGTTCTTTTGTTGTTGTTTTTTGAGAGATGTGTTACTACTGATGACTATGTGGAAACATTTCCTTGTGAGATTGCCTATTTCCTAGTTTATTTATTATTTCCTAAGGGGGCCCATGGAGTCCGCATTGGATTGCTTATATTGGTTCTATTTCTCCGAGAATTGGGTGTGATTCATAATTTCATATGTAATAGCGTGGATTGGGCTCAGGAGAATATTGTTTTGCTGCTGTGGTAAGGGTTGGCAGGAAATGTGTCTGATAACCCCAAAACGAGTAACGGGTTGGGGGTGTATTCGAAATTCAAGGGGTCACTCTCATGCCGAGTGGGAAGTCGGCAAGGGAGATGGAGGATTAAAGCTGTACCAGGTAGCCTATGAGCCTTGATGACTCGGGTAGTAGCAAACATTACAGTAGTGGCCTACAGTTGTGTCAGCAGGTATCCTGGTCCGTCCTGACGCTGGGGCCAGACCACCGCAGTCTACTGCCGCGTGCCGGCAGGTGACCGGCGGTTTCCCGTTGCCTGCTGCTTTCCCGGAGAGGGAGACCATCCGGGCCGTCTGCCGTCTGTGAAGCAGCTCTCCTCCTGCTACTGGGGTTCTTCCGGGAGTTATCCAGCCACCTGTTTGCTCTTCCCTGTTCGGGCGTCCTGTGAGAGGGCGCTGCACCAGGCCTTCCCTCACCCTCATTGTCCGGCGGGGCCTTCAGAGGAGGAGGCGTCCTTTGAGCCCCGGACTCGTCGAGAGGGTGTCTGGTGTGTGTGTGCGTTAGGTGTCGTGCCCAGCGCGGGAAGGAGTCAGACTGTGAGGAGCCACGGTCGCCGCCGGGTGTAGAGTCTTCGGGAGTCGGACTGTGGGAGGCCACGGTCAGCGCCGGGGTGCAGAGTCTTCCGGGGAGTGTGTCAGCCTGCAGAGGGGCCACGTACAGCGCCGAGGACTGGAGCTCTCCGGGCTGGGATGGGTTGTCCCATGGTTGTGGTAGAAGGGGTGTAGCGTTTGTCAGTAGGGGTTAAGGGTGTTATCTACTGCCTCCTTTTGGGACGTAGTGGCCAGCACGGTGTAGGGTACTTGTCGTTGCCTCCCTTAGGGACGCAGTGATCAGTTCGGTAGTGGTCCCGGGTCAAAAGAGAAGGGTGGGTCCTGGGAGAGGTGTGGGTGGTAGTAGTTTAGAGATTAGAGTCCCTTGGGTTAGTCCTTGTCCCTAGTAGTTAGCCACCACGTGTGAGGGCTATCTCTGCGTCCCTAGGTCGCAGTGATATACCGCAACTGGTGCTTTAGCATAGGTTAAGGTTCTTAGAGTCGTAGCAGGGTAGTGTGGGTCAGTGAAGAAGTGGGTTACCGGTGTGTGGTTGTGGATGGACGTGAATTGGTGGCGCCATAGTGTGTGTGTGAAGATAAAGAAGTGCCCATGATTGTAAAGCTGTGTTAGTGTGCTGTGTTGTCTGCTCTATTGTGTAATAGGCGTGGGTAGGGGTGGTAGGGCCGTCCGGCTTAGCGACCGTGACAATGGAGATCTACAGAATGAAGGAAAAGCTGTATGAAAAGTGTAATGAATGGAGATCTACAGAATGAAGGAAAAGCTGTATGAAAAGTATAATGAATGGAGATCTACAGAATAAAGGAAAAGCTGTATATGAAAAATATAATGAATGACGAACAAGGCGCTACGCCATCAGACAGATCAGCCGAATTTAATCAGCAGTGCAGACCAGAACCACTTCTAAACGTTGAGGCCTCTTCTCTACCACGGCAGCCAGAGTGATGACTCTCTCACACAGGATGAAAACACACAAGTGTCAGAGCACACAGAAGGGATCGCAGCAGAGTCTGACTGTATGCATCATTTTTTCTATCATTCGGTAAACGATCCAAGAAGCTGAATTATTCGCAAAGTGAGGTGACTACAGGCGGAAATCTTAACACATTTCAAAAGTAGTAATAACAACTCGGCCGAACAACGTAGACCGACGCATCACAAGACAAACCACGACTCGTCTCGACCTCTTAGGTCTTCTTCAGGCAAATTAAACAACACTCAGTACAACGAAAATAAAAAAGGGCAATTTATGCGTCAACAACTTGGCGCAAAATGAGCGTTTAAATGAAAACGAGACTATCAGGAAGAAGACAACGCAAGTTGAAATAGTAATGATGTTATTCACGCACGCACGCACGCACGCACTCACGCACGTACGCATGCACAAACGCACGCTCGCACGCACGCACGCACGCACGCACGCACGCACGCACGCACGCACGCACGCACGCACACACACACACACACACACACACACACACACTATTTCTCTCTCTCCCTCTGTCTCTTTTCCATTTACCTGCACATTGCTGGAATGTAAATTCTTGCTGTTCACATACTCTCGCTCCGGTTAGGCGTCCCCACTTGGCGCCTGGGTTCGAATTTGAGTGCCATCAATGGCACCGATGGCGTTGGGAAATCCATCCCTTCACACACACACACACACACACACACACACACACACACCACACACACACACACACACACACACACACACACACACACAACACACCTTTTTGTGCGTTCAGCTTCTGCTGCGTTGGCTGAACAACCCAGTCTGGGCACTCTCTGATACAGCGCATCAGTCACCGTTTTATGGCCTGGCACACAGGGGTGATGCACGCTGATCAGCTCCCCACAGATGTCACGTGCCACTCACAAAAAATCTCGGTGTTGTCATCACTTGTAACAGCGTTGAAAGAGCTCCAAGTCGATTCGCAATTTCAGCGTCGGCTGCAGTTTCATCTGTGATTTCCACGCTGTCTTTTCTCCGAAATCTAACTTTAGATATAGATCTTACCTCATCAAAGTTTTCCAAAGGGTGCGCCCTGTCTCTGAAAATCCTATTTCTGCGCAGATTTCGTCAATTTCTCTGTCGATAAAAGACGGCCGCCATTTTTGTTCCGTGTTTTCGATCCTTATTCTCGGAAAAGACCACATAGAATTATTCCGGAAAACGTTTTAGGACTAGCCTATTCGGTTTCATGCATTCCGATTTCTGTCCTATTATTTTCGAATAGTGGGTATTTCCGCTAATCCTGAATAAGCGCCGCCACACATACCAGCCCAGATGCGTATCTAATGAAATGTCGATGTCTACTCCCGTGATTCAAAGTACATCATGCTAATTCAAGGGTAGAAGTGCTGGAAGAAGTCCATGATTCTCACGTTTGTCCATGCAAGATTTCTTAGGTCTGTCTCTGGTGAGTTCACCTCCACTGGACCCTGTAGGATGGCCTTGGACAGGGAGTCATGGTGTGATACATGCCCGTGTCAGGCAAGCTTACAGTGTCTGATCACTTATCTTCATCATCATCATCATCATCTCCATATCATCATCATCATTGTAAATATTCTCGTGGTTTTCGTCGTCGTCGCAGTCGTAGTCGTCGACGTCGTCGTCATCATCTCCCTCTCTGAATGAATCAATCGATCAATCATTCAATTAATTCAACATCATCATCATTCATCATCATCATCATCATCATCATCATCATCATCAACCTCATCATCATCATCTTCATCATCATCTCCATCAATGTCGTCGTCGTCGTCTTCGTCATCGTCATCATCATCATCATCATCATCATCATCATCATCATCATCATCATCTTCATCTCATCATCATCATCATCATCATCATCATCATCATCATCATCATCATCGTCGTCGTCGTTGTCGTCGTCGTCCTCCTCCTCCTTGTCGTCGTCCTCGCCGTCTTCATCATCATCATCATCATCATCATCATCATCATTATCATCATCATCATCATCATCATCATCATCATCATCATCATCATCATCATCATCTTTATTATTACCACAACCACCACCACCATCATGATGATGATCATCATCATCATCATTATCATCATCACCACCACCACCATCTTTTCACAGTGTAAAGCAATACTATGTAGCATTCGCAAACCATCGTAACTTGTTACAACACAAAACAGCACAGCTCCAAAGTAGCCCAACCGATCAGCACTAAGCAACACAACACAGCGTAATACAGCACAACACAGCTCTATGCACTACATTCCAATGTAAAACACCATAGGGCAATACGTCAGACAGATCATATCTCTCTCTCTCTCTCTCTCATCTCTCTCTCTCTCTCTCTCTCTCTCTCTCTCTCTCTCTCTCTCTCTCTCTCTCTCTCTCTCTCTCTCTCTCTCTCTCTCTCTCTCTCTCTGCAGGTCTAACTGTTCAAAGCTCAGGTAGATGTTGTCTGTCTTCACACAGACACAGAGACACTTCCTAAATACTTGTTGAAGGTCTTCATCAAGATCAACAACTATGATGTACGTTGTGCTGCGTAATATGACGTTATTGCCTTTTAAAACTGGGAGCAGAGAAAATCACACCATTGTCATTTTAGGCTAAAATAATTTCCCTGCCACTCAAGTTCAAGCTCAAAGTGTTGCGTTCAGAAGAAAATTCCCCTCACAGGTCAGCAGGGACAGCAGAAGGGAGGAGAGAGGGAAGCGAAAGACTAGTGAATGTTTTTACCCAATCAAGTCTGTTCCATCCGACCCATCCGGTCTGTTACACAACACTGACACAAGTGACAGGAATGAAGTTCCCTCTGTCAGTGTTCTGACCAACACTTCTCAACTGTAGCTTTCCCTGCTCCAAGTACACTGTCCAGCAATGGAACACATATCCACATGACACGGTGTGGACATAGACAGTGAGTCAGTGAGTGAGTCATTTACTATTTTCCCCAAGTTTGAATTCCCAAACGACGTTAACATAGACCAGCAAAGTGAGAATGAAGATTGTGTTGAAGATACTTTAAAGCAGTATGTGAAGACAGTCTATCAGTAACTGTAACAGACTTCAACACAAGTTAAAACGGAAATCTTGGATGCAGAAGCAAATCTCTGTATGATGGATAATAATTGTGATTTAATAGGTCAGCGACAGCCATGTTGGGACAACGTTACAATGAGAGACATCATGACACATCTGGAGGAAACTTCAAGGAAAATGGTTGCCCACCTGAGTGTTCTGAAGGGAGAGAGGAAAAGTAGCACAACACACAGCACAGAGGTCCAGTCATCTTGGCGGGCCATCGTCACTACTGCATTGTCACTGCACAACTGTTCATGGACCTGTGGAAAATCTTACTGTTACTAATATTCAATGTTGATTAACGTGCAGCAATTACTGATTTTTCTTTGTTACAGTTTTACTATCAAGATTGAGGTACACGTGTAATTGATAACCTGGAAATGTTATCATAGCAAAGCGATCCCACGCAGAAAGATACAAAATGAAAGTTTTATGCCATAATTAAACTTTCTCGAGCTACCTTCATCTTCCAATTTTCTTGAGTTGTAGAATGATGAATTCAAACCGTCTCAGAAGAGATCTTTGGTACGATCAATACGAACCATTTCAACAAATCGCCTCCTTGATCTGGAATATAGGTGAGCCTGTTGTGTGCATATTTGGAATATTTGGAAATCTTATGATTATATTGAACGTGTTTCGTCCTCCAGCGTGCACTTCTCGTATTTTCTTTGGAGTTCTGGCCTGCTCTGATCTGCTGTGTCTGATGTTAGGACCCTTAAGCAGCTTGCTCCACTGGAAACTCAATGTGCCATACTTTCGTCAGCTCGGCTCTTGGCAGTGTAAGCTGTATTGGATGATGTATAACACAACGTTGACTTTGTCTCCTTGGATGCTAGTGGCCCTGACCTTGCTAAGGGCAGCTTCTATAATCTGGCCACTTCGGGTCAGTGCTGTGTGGACGACGGGAATGTTGCAGGTTACTGCCGGTTTAATGACCGTTGTTATCACCCTGATCCACTGTCACTTTCTCTATGGATATGACATAGGATCTTGTTCTAGGATATGCTGTCCTGATAAATCAGAGATGTACAAATGGTTTTCTGACACTATTTGGCCGTGGATGCGCATGGGTGAAAGATGTTTTGTTCCGTGCATGTTGTTGGGGCTGGCAACAGCGTTCTTCTCTGGTTTCTTGTCAGATCTACCAGAGTGGACAAGTGTCTTCCTTTACAACAGTCTGCGCAGGATTCGAGACGGCAAATTCCATTGACTATCACCTTGATTGCTGCAAATATGTGCTTTTTCTTTCTCAGAACGCCAATTGAAATTTATGAGATCACATCTCGATCTGTTGACTGGGATGACCCGATTCAAACAGGACAATATGATATCTTCTTTGCAGCCAGCCGAATTCTCCAGGACTCCGACAGTGCCATTAACTTTTACTTGTACATCTTAGTTGCCAGCAACTTCAGAACAGTTTCTAAACATAACACTTGAAATTCTAGAGTTATTTGCACAACACAAAGTCATCTGTTCGTACTTGACTGCCCCATCAATGAAAATGATACCATTTTGTCCTTGGTTTCCATGTTCACAGTAACGTATAGATCCAGTGGTCGACCAACCGCTATATTGAGAATAATTCTTGTTGAATGGTGATGACAGTAAATGTTCCACCTTTTATCAGTATTTCTGTCTTAACCTTTTAGAACAAGAACTGTTCAAGATCCCCACTCTGTCTTAAATATGCATGGTGATTACAACTACATATATAATATATATATATATATATATATATATATATATATATATAATCTATATAGTTAAAACAAGTTAAAAGAGGATATATATATATATATAGATTATTATAGATATATAGATTAGACTGATGCGATCCTTAGTCATGGCGATATTCTTATATGCTTGTGAGTCATGGACGTTGAAATCAGACCTTGAGAAAAAGATCCAAACAATGGAAATGAGGTGCTTCAGACGACTCCTTGCATCTCATACAGAGATCACATCAGCAATGTGGAAATTAAAAAGCGCATCGAGAATGAAATTGGTCATATGTCGATCTCCTAACCTCAGTAAAAAAGACGCAAACTGAAATGGTATGGACACATCACACGATCAACAGGCCTTGCCAAGACAATCATGCAGGGCACAGTACCAGGACAAAGGCGAAGAGGTCGACAAAGGAAAAGATGGGAGGATAACATCACGGAATGGACAGCCTGCGGCTGAGAAATACATTGCGGAGGGCAGAGAACAGAGAGGAATGGAGAAGGATGGTTGTCACTGCTTCAGGGGGCCCCTACGGACCGACGTCTAAGGGACCAAGTCAAGTCAAGTCAAGTCATATATATATATATATATATATATATATAAATATAATATATATATATATATATATATATATATATATACTGTTCAAAAAAGAAACGCAAAATACCAAGCTGCCGATTTGAAACACAATTTATTGAAGCTCAGTGTGACAACACGTTTAATGTGAAAATGACAAAAACAGGTCATCAGTAGGACAGAAGTCTCCCCTGTAATGCTGTGGTAAAGAACCAGCCCCAGACCCTCAGGGAAATCGCCAGGCCGCTTCCAAAGTCAGTAACGGGTGTGACCCCCCCTGGCTGCAATGGTAGCCTGGCATCTGCGGGGCAATGAAGCAATAATGTTCCTGATTGTCTGCTGTGGGATGGCCGCCCACTCGGCCTGCAATGCCCGGAACAGTTCATTTGGAGTCGCTGGGGCGTTGGCCCTCACTCTCAGGCGTCTGTCCAAAACGTCCCAAACGTGCTCAATAGGATTCAAATCCGGGGAAAGAGAGGGCCAGGCCAGGGTGTTGATGTTGTTGGCGGTAAAGAAGGCTGTGGTCAGGCGTGCTGTGTGGGGCCTGGCGTTGTCCTGCTGGAACACGGCCCTGGGAGTGGCCATTAGAGGCAGGACGTGTGGCTGAACAATGACCTGGACGTACTGCTGGGCTGTCAGGTGACCTTCCACGCGCACCAGCTGGCTCCTGCCTGTGTTGCTGATGGCCCCCCATACCATGACATTGCCGCCACCATGCGGAGGTGCCTCGTCGACGCAGTTCTGCTGGTTGCGTTCATTAACCCAGCGGTAAACCCTTCGCCTCCTGTCATGGCGCTGCAGCAGAAACTGTGACTCATCCGAGAACCAGACGTGTCGCCAATGGTTCCTCAGTGCCCAGTGTCTGTGTTGCGTAGCCCATTGCAGTCTGGTCTGTCGATGGCGCCCCGTCATTACGTTGCCACGTAGGGGCCTGTAAGCCCTCAGCCCAGCAGCATGCAGCCTGTTCCGGACAGTCTGGTCGGAGATGCGACGGACACCAGCGCATGCCTGGACAGTGGACGAGGCTGGCAGGAAGCGATTGCGGAGATGTCTGAGCCCTATAAAGCGGTCCTGGGCTGGGGTTGTGATATGAGGTCGGCCTGACCCCGGGGCATCAGGGTGAAGGGCCCTGTCCTTTGGAAAACGAGGGCCAAAGTCGGCATTTTGGTACTGGGGGGAGACATTCAAAGCAGGGTCAAAATCAGTTTCACTCTGACCAACTTTTTAAACACCCGGGGGTTTTCTTTTCTCTGTGGGTCAAACGTTTTTTGCTGTTTTTTTGGGACGGTGTGCCCGCCCCGGGGTTTCCAAAATGCCCCGGGTTTTTTTCTGCACTCTGAACCCTGGTGTTTTGGGGTGTTTACCACTGAGTTGGGCATGCTTGCAGGCGAAACACGAAGGGACAAAACCCAAAGTTTTCACTTTTCGCACCTGGCCCCCAACACGCCGTGCACATAGTGACAACCTGAAAAACAAAGTTATATGCCGTGCGTTCCCCAAAACTACATCAAAGGGGGGGTTTTTTGGGGTTCTCAACTGTATGGTCCACCCAGGTGGCAAAAATTTTATTTTTCGTTTTTTTTTTTTGAACAGTATTATATATATATATAAAATATATATAATATTATATATAATATATATTATATAATATATATATATTTTAAAAGGTAGGGAAGTACCAACAGAGATTGTAAAAAAGTCACCCGTATGGGGGGCAACATTTGTTAAAAAGTAAGGGGTTTAAAAAAATTTTTCTACAATGTTTTTTTCATGGAACCGCCAATTGGGGGCAATCGTTTAGGATGTGGTGGGTTGTGCTGCCGGGGTTTTTTAAACGGCTTGGTTGTGGGCTGTTTTATCACGTGCTGTCTGTTTTTTTTTCGGTGTTTTGATTCTTGTTCCTGATGGGTTTCCACTTTGGCTGCAGTTGTTAACCCTTTTTTATCCTGGTGTTTTAAAGTTGCCCTTTTTTGGGTTTTCTAGTTTTTGTCTTTAATTTGAGCATGGTTAAATCTTTTTTTAAAAATTGCTTATGGTGCTGCTCTTTTTTTGGGTTTTTTTAGGATAAAATTGTAGCTATTTTTTTTCTCTTTGAGCTTCCAGATGTATTTACTCAATTCTGTTTGGGTTTTTTGGGTATCTTTCTTTGTTAAATGATGTTTGTGGTTTGCATATCTGTTTTAAATTGGTTTTCAGTAATCCCTACATATGTTTCTTCTGCGTTCTCTGATGTTACAGTGGCTTGGTACACAATGTTGTTGTAGGGCATTTGTTGTCAGAGGGCATTGTTCTTTCTTGATGCAGTTGCAAGATTTCCTTTCATCACCCTCGTTTTTCTCTTTTGCTGTACTTCCCCAAAAGTTTCCACTGGGGTTGTCTTTTGAAAACTTTAAGATCTTGTTACATGTTCACATTAGTCATATCTCACATGTTGCACACATCCCAAGTGTTTTCGCTGGGGTTGTCCTTCAAAATCCTTGAGATTTTTGCTTTATGGGTCAATAGGACACCACACACACCCACACACACACACCCCACACACCACAACACACACACACACACACCACACACACACACACACCACACACACCACACACACATGTCATAGTTCAAGGCAAACATAGTACTGAACAAGAGGCGAGAAGGGGATTTAAACGACGAGTGAGAGGGGGGAGGGAGGGGAGAACAGAAGAAAGGAGGAAACCCGGGGTAAAGGATTGGGTGGGTGAGAGTCAAGGGATTTGAATAAAATGGGAATGGAGGGGGGGGGGGGGGGGGCAAAAAAGTTTTCCTACTCAGGCCAAGATAACCCCTTTTAGTGTAAAACTTTAGTCGTTCATTTTGTTGAGGGACACACCGTTTTCTGGGAGAGATTGGACGTTGAACCCTGCCGACGGTCCCTCTCTGCAGTCTGCTCGTGCTGATGATCACTTTGGGGGCTCCAGGACTCCTTTGGGGGTGTCGCTGGTCGGAACTGGCTGTCCCGGTGGTTTGGCGGTACTGGCCCCGGCATTGAAATCTGCCCGCTGACCCCGACCCCTGGGCGCTGATTTTCTGTGTACCTCAGATGTTTCAGCGTCGGGTATTGTGTGGTTTGGGAGTTGTCTCTTAAAACCGTCGTGTCTCCATTTAGTATCCTTTTTTAACCAATTTTTTTTGTCAATTTTT
>JAFLJL010003422.1:15000-18304 GCA_018398815.1 Conus ventricosus | reverse complement strand
TAGACGTTTTGTCTATGTCCTTGGCGGTAACTAATCCATTCTCGTTCTAAATTTTGCTTCGTTTTCCGTCCTCACTCACTCCGTTTGAAACTTTCTCTCTCATGTTTCAGTCTTTCTTTCTTCCTTTTTAACCTTTCTTTATTTTTATTTTTTTAGTCTTTCTTTCTTTTTGTCTAATCTTTCTTTCTTTCTTTTCAATCTTTCTTTCTTCGTTTTATTCTTTCTTTCTTTCTGTCTGTCTGCCTTTAAAAAACAAATTCTGTCTTTCTTTCTGTTCAATCTTTCTTTCTTTCTTTTTTCTTTTTAATTTTTTTCCTTTTTTCTTCTTCCTTTCTTATTTTCTTCCTTTCTTTTGTCCCCCTCCCCTCTTTCTTTCTCATTCATCTATTTATTTACCTTCTATTTCTCATACCTAATTTCTTTATAGAAACATGTGCATCTTTTGCGGATCATTCTATTTTATTTCTGTTCCATTCTGTCTAGAATGTACCATTATCTGCATTTATGCAATATGGGCTGGTACACCCGTGGGAACGTTTTCATGGAGAGTCTGTCGTGATCATTACGCAATGGCATACGCCAAGGAGCAATGGTGATCCTTGCCGTTTCACTGGACTGCCTGCACCCTATGTGAACACAGCGCTGGCTTCGAAAGGTGGTGCAAGATTGCTCCCAGCAGTTGGAGACAGTATTTCTCAATCCGCGTCCCCCTCCCTCCTCGCACCTTTGGGTGTATCTTTTTCCAGTAGTGATATGTTTAGATGGCGCCAACACAACGCAATCATCAGTACGGAGGACCTTGGGGGCCTCGTAGATTCATCTGAAATGTCTTAGATGAACACATTAAGGAAATTCGGTGGACGATCTTGCCTTCTGGAATAATCTCTGTGATCACAACAACACACCTGTATTAGCAGAATGAGCGGGCACCATGGTGGTGCAATCCTGTGCAATGGGTGTTCCATGACCTCTGACATTGGAACTGCAGGTGATTTTCCAGCCATCCACGAAGAGCGCTGGACGGACTTTGACCCGAGTCAAAGTTCAGACCATCGAGAGCCATTCTACCAAAACGGAGATCTGCCACGTTTGGAAGGTTTTTCAGCACGTGCAACTGAACGTGAAAGACGAACAGGGACCTTCGTGAAAACCTTGTTCAGAGATGTTCCGCCTGACGCCATCTTTGAGTTCTTGAAAGAGATTAAAATTTTTTTTTATCGGATCTGAGATTTTACAGAGGAAAGGTTTTAAACAAAATTTCGGATGGATATTTTGAAGATGTATTTTAAAGAACTGTGTGAATGAATGCCATGTGAGTTGATTTTAACGTGGTGACAGCCCTGATATGGCCCTTTGTGGTCGGCTGGGCTATAAGTAAAATTACCTTGCCTTACCTAGGGACCTTCAAAGAGGATGTTCACGGACAACGACCATAACAATCTATTCCTGAGCAGAGAGTCAACCATTCGTGTCAGTCATGTGAAAAGATTGGATGATGTTCATGATCTCGCATTTGAAGAAATAGGACCTCCAGGCTTCAGCGAATCCATTACGATCAAGCTGAAACAAAACCGTGGACCCAATTGCATCAATGCAGCTAGAAGTGACAGAATAACTGTTGTGACGAAAGTGATCTGTTCACAATACTGAATTCACTTGAACGACCTTCTCCACGAGGAACACATCCAGGTTATGGGGGGAAGCGTAAGGTAAATGGTCGGGGTAAAGTGAGTGATCTGCTTTTAGAATGTCTGCGCTTACCTTGTACACTTTCTCATAACATACCGTCGTCAGCATTGATGTCTTCAGTCAAAGTCAGGGAGAAAGCGCCATTTGGAAACTGCGATACGGTCAATGTGGCAGTCAAGGAAGATTACTCCGTGAGACTCACGATGAAAACAGTGGATTACCACCTACTTCTCTGTCTTTTTTTTCTTTCTTTCTTCTTTTCTTTTTTTTCCCAAAGGAAACTGATAAATTTACAATGAGCACTCGCCAAGTACAAAAAGCACCCGTTCAGTCAAGTAAGTATTTGATGAAAACTTTTCTTGGTAAGAACATTGCTTTTCACTGTCAAGACCTTAAAAAGTATTTAATTGAAACTTTTCGTAATAGGAACATCTCTTTTCACTTTTAAGACTTTAAGTATTTAATGAAAACTTTTCGTAGTAGGGAAATTTGGTTTCACTGTTAATACGCTAAGTATGTAAGGAAATCTTTTCGTAGTAGGAAAGCTTCTTTTCACTATAAGCAGTGAGACATTAAGTGTTTCATGAAAATTTCTGGTGGTAGGAAAATTCCTTCTTATTGTAAGCAGTTAAAATAGACTTTAAATACTTAATGAAAACTTTTCGAAGTAGGAAACCCCCTTTTCATTGTAAGCAGTTGAGACCTTAAGTATTTCATGAAAACTTTTTGTATACGGAAAATTCCTTTTCATCGTAAGCAGTTAAGACCTTTAGTATTAATGAAAACTTTTCGTTAAGGGAAAATTCCTTTTCACTGTAAGCAGTTGAGACCTTCTTGCCTGTGTTGCCGAACTATTCCCTGAAACAGAAATGAACAACCTTGCAGTTTTGTACAGTGCAGTCACATTATTTTTTTTATTCCGTCTATAGAACATGCTATTCAGCAGTTGCTAGAAATCTGATTTTCTATGTTCTCGTTAAACTGTAAGAGCACTCGCATGCATTAAAATTGCTGCTATTGTTTCATATTTCCATTGCCTTTTGTTTTACAAATTCGTCGAAATGTGCCTGAAGTGTGAACACTCGCACTCTCTCTCTCTCTCTCTCTCTCTCTCTCTCTCTCCTCTCTCTCTCTCTCTCTCTCTCTCTCTCTCTCTCTCTCTCTCTCTCTCACGTTCGCACGGCACACACTCACTGCGCGCGCGCGCGCACGCGCACGCACGCACGCACGCACGCACGCACCACACACACACACACACACACACACACACACACAAACACACACACACAAACACACACACACACACACACACACACACACACACACACACCACACAAACCACGCAAACACACCACACACACACACACACACACACACACACACACACACACACACACACCACACACACACACACGCACACACACACACACACACACACACACGCACGCACGCACGCACGCACGCACGCACGCACGCACGACGCACGCACACCACGCACGCACGCACCGCACGCACACACACACACACACACACACACTCACACACACACACACACCAGCGCCGCCCCTTCCTCCGATTGTAAAAACAAAATAAGCACAAATAATGTGCTCACCTG
>JAFLJL010003422.1:7500-10000 GCA_018398815.1 Conus ventricosus | reverse complement strand
GACAAAGAACCTGATTGCCCGGACTCCACAATTCCCAAGGCAATAGGAGTAATTCTTTCAGGCAATGCAGCAGCTCCTGACACAACATCACATTGTAACAATTCTTCCGTTTTACACACACCCCAGCCAAACCCCAACCCTATGTCTTCCAGCCTTTCGATCTGCATGCCTTCCTACACGACCTGATCCAATGCAGCGTCCCCAAGAAAACCATTCTGGGTCTTAACCCAGTGCCTAACGATGAGAAGCGGTCCCCTGTCCACCCTGCCATACCCAGTGACGTGGAAAGCCAGACACCGGGTAACACCTGTCTCGCGGATCCCTCAGTAGACAGTCACATAGAATCCCAGCTCGACAGTCCTGCTTATCCATGCTGTGAGAAATCGCCGGATACCAGGCCAATGTCAGACATCAATGCTGGTGTTTTTTCCTGTTCCTGGACATCCCAAATCCAAAGTGAAGAACACTAGTGTAACCCATGTCAATGAAACCACTAATCCATCACCCCCTAAAGCTCCAATTACACGCAGACAAAACAAAAACAAACTAACTAGACTCAATGAAAAAAGCAAACAGACAAGACTGACAGAGAAATTCACTGTGATGAACCCAATCAACACTCCAGTCTACAATGCTAGCAAATAGGAATGTGGCCGGCCCGTTACAGTCAGTGATCATCCTAATAGAGTGGTAGATAGCCTGTCAATTGTTTCGTGGAACATTGATGGTTAAGCTAGCAAACTTGCTGACTCAGACTTTACTAATTTCTTTCAAAGTTTTGACGTCATATGCCTTATTGAAACATTTCTTCACGAGTCCTTTGATTTAGATTATCACTTTAAGAATTTTGACAAATTTAGAACTAAAGCACTTAAGCATTCAATTATGGGTCGCAGATCTGGTGGACTTCTGTTACTAATCAGCAAAACATTTAATAAATTTATTAATTAAATTTATAGAAGTTTCTATCGATCATGTCATTTGTGTAAAAGTGTCTAAGGATATGCTAAAGGTTGACCATGATATTTTGTTCATTTTTGTCTATATTCCACCAACAGGTTCTGTGTTTTACCAGTCATCAAATTCTGTGTGTCACATTGAAGCTTTAGAAAATTGCATCATTGACTTAAACAATCGTTTCCCACAGGCTCAAATAGTATGTAGTGGTGATTCTAATGCTAGAACAGCAGACCTCCAAATAGCTTTCCCTGATATGACCGATTTATTTGCTGATCCAGTTCATCCCATTAATCCTTTCAAGAAATCACGTTCAACAAATGATCCAGTACTCAGTGCTTTTGGTGAACACCTCTTAAACGTGTGTGCTTGTTTTGATTTGTGTATTGTAAATGGATCCAACCACGGTTGTTACAGTGGAGACTTCACGTTTTATATCTGTCCATGGTTCTAGTGTAATAGACTATTTTCTCATTCGTACGACTTATTACCGAACGTCAAAAGTTTCTCTGTGTGTTGTAGAATTGAATCTGTGCACATGCCTGTTAAGTTAGAACTTTCAGGCAGACAGTCCCCACCATCACCCACTAACACTAATGATGGAATCACTGTCTGGAATAGAGACAAAATTGATGCTTTTGTTGCTAACAAGGCCACTCACTTGTTCTCGTGTAACGTTGAATATGCCACCAGTTTGATTGATATATTGTATTAACAAAGCATTGTCTGAAATTTACACAGTGCTTGATGAATGCTAGTGCCTGTATGCGTCAAACTAAATCCTTTAAAGCCAGGGTAGTTACAGAGTCTTGGTTTGACAAGGAATGTCAGGAAACCAAAGTCAAAGTTAGAAAAGCACTAGCTGCCAGTAATAAATCTGGATTTTCCCAGGATAGATTAATTTATCTTCAATTAAGACGGGATTATGGCCGATCAAAATATTGTAAAAGCGACAATTTCAGAGTTGAGCGTATTAACTCTCTGTTAAAGGCTGCTAACGATTCCCAAACCTTCTGGTCTGAGATTAACAAATACGTAAACGGTCGCCGATGGTAAATGATATTTCACAGGTTGAATGGTTTAACCATTTCGATAACCTACTAAATACTGGAGTTGTTACGACTGAGGAATGTTTGGCATCTGAGGTTCCAGAAGCAGTTTCTGACCCAGTCTTAGACGGTGTTATTACTACTGAGGAGGTTATAAAAGCAATTAAAAGTCTCAAGTGGGAAGGCAGCTGGTCCAGATGGTCTCATTAGTGAAGTTATAAAAGCTGCAGGAGATGCAGTTGTTCCTTTCTTTGTCATTTTTCTCAATAAAATGTTCAGAGATGGTGTTTTTCCGGACGAATGGACCAAATCCATTATCATCCCACTACATAAGAAAAGGGATATAAATAACACTAATAATTATCGAGGCATCTCTCTTATCAATAATCTATCTAAACTTTTCACCTATATTCTAAATAAGCGTCTGGTTACGTGGTTAGAAGTCAACTCGGTTATTTCAGATGCTCAAGCAGGTTTTAGAAATCTTTTTCCAC
>JAFLJL010003422.1:0-2500 GCA_018398815.1 Conus ventricosus | reverse complement strand
TGCGATCGCCTTTTGAAAAACGTTGATTTATAGGGATAATTTGATGTTTGTTACAAAAGTAAAGTAATCTGTTTTGGACAAATTTTTTCCATTAGTTTTCATGGTGGAGTCGGGCAATTGGGGGTAGTGTTTTTATTACTTCGAGGTTTTCCCTTTTTTATGTATAGGAACTAGTAAAAGTTATAATGGGGGGCAAAAAAGCCGTCTTCCCTCTTTTGATTTTTACTGGATAAAGCGTTTTACATAGGGGGAAAGATAACATTTCATTAAGATAACGTCTAAAACCCCCTGATGTTTTTTTTGGGGCCCCGATTAGCAAGAATTTTCATTTTTTGAATTGTTATGGGACCCTTTTAGATATGGTTTTTACGGGCTGGATCGTTTTTAGACGAACTTTTCCTTTTTCTTGCTCTTGTGCAGTCTTTTTCTGTTGATAAAATTTTTTACTGCCATTTTTGGCGAAAATGTCAAAAAGTTCGGCCTTTCTAGTTACAAGGGAAATCAGAGTTTTGGGGGCTGACGGAATTTTTGGCAAGTTTACTCCCTTTTCTTTTTCTTAACTTTTCCCTACTTTTTGGGATCTTTTGATTTTGAATTTTATTCTTACAAAAATTTAACCAAATTGCTGTTTTTGCTTGTGCTGTGAGTGATTAAAATGATTTTTTTTCTCTTTTTTCTCAAAAAGCTTTTTTAGCGCGCCTTTTCCCTTTCTTCGTAAAATTCTCTAGTTTGATGTTTTTTTCCCCCTTTTTCCCTTTTTAACATGTCTCATTCCCCAAACTTACCCGGCGCCTTTTTTTTTAAATTGTTTGACAGTTTTATCATAGGGATTTATTTATTTGCAGAATAGCTAGTTTGAAACGATCGTATAGGTTTTAATGATGAGTACAAGTTCTTTTTTTTTAACATAGAATGTTTTTAGTTTCTGTAAATTTTCCCATTTGTAATTTTAATTAAATTTTTTGGGGCTTTTCCATTGTTAAATCGTTTGGGCAGGCCCGAAATTTCAAAGGTATTTAAAGTTGCAAATTCACTATTGAGGGGGTCATCGGGGTTGGGAATAAGAGTGGCGCAGATCTGGGGGTACTAAAGTTAGAACAGTTGTTTCCAAAGTAGCTCTTTTTGCCTTTCAGTCTTTTAAATTCAAAAAATTTGTTGCAAACTATTACAGAAAAAAATTCGTGAACACTCCTACGATGAAAAGAATAAATGTGACGTTCTGTTGGGTGCCCTCACATTGTGGAATCTCAACAAATGAGAAAGTTGATCAAGCTGCTCGGAGAGCAGCTCGAAATATTGAAGGCACGACTGCACTTAACATTCCACTAGACCTATCAGAATGCTATACCTTGATTAATAAAGCATCTCTTAACAGTTTCAAAAGGTTATGAAAGACACAGATAGTCAATATTATCAAAACTGTATACGACCAAATCCTGACATTCACCCCAAGACGCAATTAGACAAATTCGAAAGTCCAATATCTAGAGAGTAGTATCCTTAATTCATAGGATGCGCTGAATTCACTTCGAACCAAATACAGCAAAAATGTTAAATGCGTATGTGGGGAAATTCTTAGTGTAAGTCACCTATTACTAGATTGTCCAAGAGCAAAGAATACAGTGCACAAGGCTGGTACTAATATTTCAAATGATAGATCGACACCACTGACATTACCTAAAATTTTAAATAATTATGCTTTTCTTTGTTCGTTATGCCCACATTTTTTTACGTAGTCCAGTAGGAATTTATCTTTAACTTTCAATAACCCCTCATATACAAAACAAAATTACACACACACACACACACACACACACACACACACACACACACACACACACACACACACACACACACTCCCTCTCTCTCTCTCACACTCACACACACACACGCACGCACGCATGCACGCGCACACACACACACACACACATACACACACACACACACACACACACACACACTCACACACACACACACTCACACAACACACACACACACACACACACACACACACACACATACACACACACACACACACACACACACACACACACACCACACACACACACACACTGTCTGTAATCACGTTAAGTGGGAAGACGTTAAATTGAAGAACAACAACAACAAGCAGACACTCCGCGACCCTGTGTATATGTGCATTCTCTCTCTCTCTCTCTCTCTCTCTCTCTCTCTCTCTCTCTTTTCTCTCTCTCTCTCTCTCTCTCCCTCTCTCTCTTACACCCACACACAACCACACACACACACACACACACACACACCGACGCATACAGACACACACACACGCACGCACGCACACACACACACACACACACACACACACACACACACACACACACACACACACACACACACACAGACGCGCGCGCACACACGCACGCACGCACACATAGACACACACACAGATACATACATACATACATGCGGACGTACGTATATAGTTACATTCGTAAATGCATACATACTACGTATATACATACAT
>JAFLJL010003421.1:7500-20935 GCA_018398815.1 Conus ventricosus | reverse complement strand
GTTCACTGGTGTCAGTCGGGGGCGACTACTGTCTGGTTCCACTTCCTTCACTTTTAAAGGAGAGAGTGACAATTCTTGCATCAGAGTGTTCAGAACACTTTCTAAAGCAAGACAATGACAATTCCTGAATCAGAGTGTTCAGAACACTTTCTAAAGGAGACAATGACAATTCTGAATCAGAGTGTTCAGAACACTTTCTAAAGCAAGACAATGACAATTCCTGCATCAGAATGTTCAAAACACTTTCTAAAGGAGACAATGACAATTCCTGCATCAGAATGTTCAAAACACTTCTAAAGGAGACAATGACAATTCGGCACCAGAGTGTTCAGAACACTTTCTAAAGGAGACGGGAAACCAGGCACAAGCACAATGCACAAGTTCTTCAGGGAAAATTGTAACGTTTCCCCTGCTGGTTGAAATCCGTCTTGCTGGCAGCCAAGCAAGAGAGGCTACAGAGAGAGAGAGAGGAGAGAGAGAGGAGGAGAGGAGAGAGAGAGAGAGAGAGGAGAGAGGAGAGAGAGAGAGGGAGGAGGAGAGAGGAGAGTAGAGAGAGAGAGGAGAGAGAGGAGAGAGAGAGAGAGGAGAGAGAGAGACGTCACGCCGAAACGCCGAATATGACGAAACAACCAGATAGAAATTCGTTATAAAACGGCACGTAGGATGTAACGAAAGCCGGATATAACGAAACGGTTTTGAATGTCCCCGGCGATTCGTTATAAGCGGCTTCGACAGTATCTTCTTAGACACAATGATCAAATACAATTACTACTAACTAGTTTACGCTTTCATAGTGCAAGCTATGAACTTGCGACGAAAGTTAATCGTTCAACACCGTTGTTCACGCACACACACGCACACACACTCACTCACGCACCCACGCACGCACACACACACACACACACACACACACACACACACACACACCCACACACACACACACACACACACACACACACACACGCACGCGCGCGCGCACACACACACACACAAAACAGTTTAATTACACAGGCCCATTTGTGACACAATCAAGTCAAAAGGCATACATTCCACTTTTTTCTTGTCTGTAACTAAAGGAAACAAGCTGATCTGCAAAACTTTGACACAGTGTACCACACAAACAATCTCTGCATGAAATGAAATGGTCAAAAGTTAAGGCTAAGTGTCATCAATATCAATAACAGTGAACTGAATATTATTGCCTTTTTTCTCCAACATTTCATCCCTGAATTCCATTAATTTCAGTCATGTGAATTCACAGAAAGTTGATGTTACAAAATATCAAATGGAAGCAAAAATTCATATATGATTTGGTTTTAAGAGAATTTATATAGGATTACGGAAATGAAATTAGAAAAAAAACATCTCCTTCAACTACCTGTTATATAACATTCACCTCAGCAGACTATGTCTGTGGTAAAGAGTGAACTGTTCACTTCGAACCCAACAAGAAATGTCAACCCATGTCACCCATGTGCTAGGGAGTTGTGACAGACCACAACGAAGAGTCCCACCAGAAAATGACATAGACCGTGCCTTGCCCACAGGAACGAATCTGTCCAGTTCAAAAAAGAAATCTGGATGAAGCTGATTCCGATTCAGGATTTGTATCCATTCATCAAAGTGCCCAGCCTCAACTAACTCTTCATAAACTCTCAAACCTCACAAAATCACACGATATTTGGTCAAGTCTTGCGAGATTTGGTTAAATCTTGTGATACTAGAACTCGTCTCACGCACGAACACTCAGGCTCAACAAGAATGGCAAGAACGAACCAGGCAATATTCATACAAAGCGCCTAAATGATCTTGTACGCCTAGTTGGTTAAAAGCTCGGTATCTTTTGCAGAAAATACTTTTGCCATTGTGTGCAGGCAGCACCAGTTCGACTCGCTCTGTTAGATGTTTTGCCTTATGCAGAGACTCTGTCCTCAGACGGGTCTAGTCATCATTGACAACGACGTTCTTGTAGACTCCCTTCGTTCACAGTTCTATCTTGTTTGCATGGCAGTGCGTTGGAGTGTCTGGAGGTGAACTTGACGAGAACGGGTCGTGACTTGTAAAGTTCTTTTCCAGACATGGTGCATGTCTCATGGCCTACCCCCAGAAGTCAAGTCTAGGCCCGAGTCAGGAAAAGGAAAGTCACCAGACCTGCACAGCAAGAGGCCTTCAAGCGACCGCCCCCCCCCCTCCCCACCCCTCTAACTCCCCTTGTATTCATGCAAGCGTTTTGGTCGTTATCTCCTTACATTCAAAGGAGGTGGGCTGCAGCCAGGTCATGACTTCTGAATGCTCCTCTTCTGTCACCTGACCGTTGTAGCTGCCTAAATTCGAACTGCACCTCCAAGTAAATCTTCGGCCCCAAGTCCAAACCGCCTAGTGATGGGCGTCTAAAGTACTCAGCAATCTGACATGTGATACACATTGAGAAACGTAAGCTTTAGGATTTTTTTCTTGACCTGATCCAGCGGAGCTCTACAAACAAAGAACAAACTTACAAAATGTAAGTACAAACATTTGTATTCCAGAGTCGTATCACAACAAAGTAAAAGACTGAACAGTATAACGTGAACTGAATTGGTCATTGAGAATGATTCTACAGGTATGTCTTCAAATAAGTGATTCTTTTTAATGTGCTGTGTTACAGGGTTCACGTTCTTTCTCAGGGGCCATGCATTTGGTCTCTTCATTCTCAGAAGAGGGACAGACATACCATAAAGCAAAGTGCACTTCCGCTCTCCTGCCTATGCCCACTACTAGCGGCGTTTATTCCTACAGTCTGAAGATCGATCCCTCCAACGGCGTTCATTCCGCAAACACCGTTCAAATACGTGAGTACATTTCTAATGTATGCGTGTCAAAATTAACAACAGCCTACAAAGTTAACCATACAACGTATTCTCTGAAGCCTGTAGCAATGAGTTAGGCCAGCGTTGTCTGTCAACGCAATGTCTTTTATTGCTGGTTCACAGAGCGCCTGAAATTTGACTCGGATGTTATGTTGTTTACTTGACGTATATTGGCTGCTTAGCCAAGTCTGAACAAAACTCACAAAGTAAGTTTTTATCTATTGAGATTTTATGAATGAAAATAACCAGATGAGAATGGTCACTTTCATTGTCATGTTCATTTGTATTGAATCCAGGGATCTAGAAAGGATAGCCCATTGTAGTATGCATGTGCCACAGGACCTTTCGTGAACTTTCTGACAAGGGACCAGCTGGACTGGAATGACCAGAACAGCCCAGACCAGAGTGCGATGGCGAAGGGTCGTCGATGGCCTATGCTCCACCGGCAGCGATGGGCATAATGAATGAATGAATGAAACTATTTTGAAAACGTTTTGTTTCCTTCTAATCGACGAAATCTTGGGATTTACCGTCTTTTCTTTCCGACTGCCTCTTCCTTCCTTAGTCCTTATTATGATTCCCATGAATAACGAGCACATTATTTGATGTATGTCCGATGAACATTTCTGCCACTTGGTTTAAACAAAAGATGCACGCGTACACATACACACACAGGTTTAAACAAAAGACACACGCGTATGCTACACACACGCTCTCTCTCTCTCTCTCTCAAGCACGCACGCACGCACACACATACACACACACGGATCAGGACACAGAAAAAGACATCCCACTGTAATAGCATTCCTAAGATAAGAAAACTTAACTTTTGCAAAAGACAAAAACAGAAATAGGCAGACACTGGAAAATAACAGAACTGCAGATGAAAAGTCGAATGTGTGTAAAACAATGACATACAAATGACGTGTTGGGCAGAGGTCTTCAACACAAAGTGACTCAACTCACAGAAGTCGCCTTGAAGAATGATGAGAATTATCGCTCACCCAAGAGAAGGGGCGTTACGTTCACCTGTGTTTCGCCTTTTCAGTTACAGCGTCGCCGAGAGTTCCGTTTTCTTCCTTGGAGTGTTGTTGGTCTGAGTCAGCAGTTATTACTCTAGCGTTTGGATCGTTCACGCTTGTGGACTTCTCATGCGCTTTAAACACCCTTGCGCTGAGATGTCTCTGCACTCTTTAAAAAATTATCAACTCGTACGTGTGCGCGCGCGCGCGCACACACAGCTCTATCCTTTTCTGTCTATGGATCTGTTCGTCTGTGTATCTTTAGCTGTCTATGCATCTGTTTGTCTGTCTGTCTATCTATCTATAAACACACACACACACACACACACACACACACAGAGGGAGGGAGGGAGTGAATATATATATATATATTTCAATTATAAACAAAGCTTGCTCTTATGTCTTAGATTGAAGAAATAGGGGGAGATAAGCATTCATATCTGCAGTGGCAGATTATTCTGCATAACTAACAGTATGTGCTTGTGTGGGTGAATGGGGAAAAATACAATAAATGCTTCTCAAAATAAGCTTTCAGAAAGCTTATAGTCTCCAAGGGGAGAGACGATTTCCAATGGGGAGAAAACCCACTAACATATAACTCCTGGTCAGATACCGATATTTCGAAACCTGATTGTTTCTCCTAAGTGACCGCGGAAAATGGTAATTTGACTCCTCTGCCTTTTCGGTTTTTAAGAAGAATGCTATCCCAGAAAAAGCTGGTGTGCAATACCGTAGTATGTTTGTTGAGTTTTCAAAAAACCAACCAAATGTGCCACCTAAGAAGCAAAAGAAAATCATGAAAGAGCAAAACAAGCTACATTTTCTTGTGAAAAGTAGAAAATATAAAAAGATAACCTCTTAAGACACAAGTGCTGAGGGCTAGTTCCTGGAATGAATCCGCAAGGGACTAAATTACAATGAACTAATAAATTCCAAGGATAAGTACTGCACCATTCCAGCAACCTACAGAGCAGCTTGGTGTTGCAATGACTGCAAGAAATATTCAATTATAAACAAAGCTTGCTCTTATGTCTTAGATTGAAGAAATAGGGGGAGATAAGCATTCATATCTGCAGTGGCAGATTATTCTGCATAACTAACAGTATGTGCTTGTGTGGGTGAATGGGGAAAAATACAATAAATGCTTCTCAAAATGAGCCTTCAGAAAGCTTATAGTCTCCAAGGGGGAGACGATCTCCAATGGGGAGAAAACCCACTAACATATAACTCCTGGTCAGATACCGATATTTCGAAACCTGATAGTTTCTCCTCAGTGATCGTGGAAAGTGGTAATTTGATTCGGTTTTAAGAAGAACGCTATCCCAGAAAAAGCTGGTGTGCAATACCGTAGTATGTTTATTGAATATATATATATATATATATATATATATTATATATATATATATATATATATATATATATATATATATATATATATATGACACATTGATATATTTCTACTTACAGTTTGTCTGTTGTCTGACAATGGTAGATTTCTACTTTGTGTGTGTGTGTTGTCTGACAATGGTAGATTTCTACCTCGTGTGTGTCTGTTGTCTGACAATGGTAGATTTCTACTTACAGTGTGTCTGTTGTCTGACAATGGTAGATTTCTACCTACAGTGTGTGTGTTGTCTGACAATGGTAGATTTCTACTGACAGTATGTCTGTTGTCTGACAGTGGTAGATTTCTACTGACAGTATGTCTGTTGTCTGACAGTGGTAGATTTCTACTTACAGTATGTGTGTTGTCTGACAGTGGTAGATTTCTACTTACAGTGTGTCTGTTGTTTGACAGTGGTAGATTTCTACTTACGGTATGTCTGTTGTCTGACAGTGGTAGATTTCTACTGACAGTATGTCTGTTGTCTGACAGTGGTAGATTTCTACTTACAGTGTGTCTGTTGTCTGACAGTGGTAGATTTCTACTGACAGTATGTCTGTTGTCTGACAATGGTAGATTTCTACTTACAGTATGTGTGTTGTCTGACAGTGGTAGATTTCTACTTACAGTGTGTCTGTTGTCTGACAGTGGTAGATTTCTACTTACAGTGTGTCTGTTGTCTGACAGTGGTAGATTTCTACTTACAGTGTGTCTGTTGTCTGACAGTGGTAGATTTCTACTTACAGTGTGTCTGTTGTCTGACAGAATCCCCAGCGGGCCCTCCTGTTTTACTCAACTGCCCAGACTCCATGATAGAGGGAGACGATGACACCTGTACCTGTCAAGCCTCTGCCGCTGAACCTTCAGCCTTGGTGACTTGGTCTGAGTCTGGCACTACTGCTGTCAATGATACAGCAACACTGGCACTGAACGGTGTTCCCAAGTCACTGGATGGACACAGCTACACGTGCAGTCAGTACTGGGGTGGAAGCAGGCCAGAGCATGTGATGACAACTGTGTATACACTGCGCGTCGAGTGTGAGTTTGCACCCTTACTCCCTGCTCTCTCTTTCTCTCTTTCTCTCTCTCTCTCTCTCTCTCTCTCTCTCTCTCTCTCTCTCTCTCTCTCTCTCTCTCTCTCTCTGTTAGTTTACTTTGATGACTTTTGTCCCGTTACATCAATAAAAGAAACCTGAAGTTAAAAAAAAACCCAGCATGTCAGATTGTGGGTTTAAAGCTATGTTAATATCTACATATCTAAAGCAAAGTCAAGTAATATTGTTAAGCGTTTAACTTCACACACACACACACACACACACACACACACACACACACACACACACACACACACACACACACACACACAAACACACACACACACACACACATACACACACACGCACACACACACACACACACACACACACACACACACACACACACACACACACACACCTGCAGGTATATTTGTGGGCATAAGTTATGCGTGTGTGAATGTTTGCATAACATTTTGCAAACATGTGTTATCTAGCCACCATCTTTCGGAAGAGAAGTCTGGTTTGGCCGATGGTTTGAATGACTTTATCTTCATAGCATGTAACGAAAGAATGAAAATAAGAATGAAAATCAACTATGTATATTGACTGACAAGCTGAGTGACGCAGGAAATAACTACATGAAGCGCCAGCAGGCAGCTCTCCAGACGGTTCTACTCAAGTAGGCAGTTCGTTGTGTAAAGGAAAGTGTGGATTATAAAGCGCTTAGAGTTTCGTCTCAAACCGAGGATAGGCGCTATACAAGTACATTCACTGATAATGTTAACAACAACAACACCACCATCACCAATACTATTACTGCTACTAATGATAATGATAATAATAACGATAAGTTTGCATATATGCGAATGTTGTGCAAACACGTGTGTTGGAATGTGCCAATCGCAGGCGTGCATGAGCGTACGATGCGTGAACATGATTATTATGCACTGATCCGTTTGTGGATAAACATACTTATGAGTGGCAGCTATGTTTAAGTGACGTTGTGCATGACTTGGGCGTTTTGATATGCTCGTGTACATGCGCATTTATATCACGTGGGTAGAGGAGATAGCGCGTGTGAATCTGCAGCTAAAAGTCACAATTGTAATTTGATTCTTGGCCATTTGTGAAATCATCCAAGGTTGTCTCCATGTGTACAACACTCACTTCCAGACCCTCCATCCTCACCGCCCCAGATCAGCGGAAACACCACCCGCATGGAGGGAGACTCTCTGGTCCTCAATTGTACGGTGACGGGCGGAAATCCCCCGGCGTTCTCTGTCGCGTTTTACTGCGGAGATCACGCAGACAATGAGGACAGTCTGTCCACCGAGAATGGTCAGACAGTGGTCACCAGCACCATTGAGATCAACCCGCTGACTGCCTGGGATAATGGCTCTCAGTGCATGTGCTCTGCAAACTGGAACCCCCGACCCACTCTTTACCAGACAACGGCTACTGTGACCATTTTAGTGCTGGGTATGATCTGTGATTTGTTTTGGAATAAGTCGTGTGTTCATCACATTTCAGTAACACTGCCTTGTTGTTGTTTTTGTTGTTGTGAGTGTGTATGGAGAGAGAGAGAGAGAGAGAGAGAGAGAGAGAGAGAGAGAGAGAGAGAGAGAGAGAGAGTGTGTGTGTGTGTGTGTGTGTGTGTGTGTGTGTGTGTGTGTGTGTGTGTGTGTGTTTGAGTGTGTGTGCGTGTGTGTGTGTTTCCGATGGGACTTTTCTTGTTGTACTCGAAAAGAAACGGTCATAATTCTTGTTCTGTAATCTTAAATTTCTTTTTTGTTTTTGTTTTCATCATTAACTTTTCTTTGAAAAGATTCCATTTTCTGTCTACGGACTAAGGAAGACATCCGCTATTCTTCGGGATTCTGACCGTTTGCTCGCGTACCATCTTCCCTTTGCCGTTCTGGATTGTGCCCATGGAAGACATCCAAACAAGCTGCCAAACCCGTGAATTATTCTTTTTATGTAACGGTTCTTCACAATGTTAGCATAAGACAAACAACCAAACAAACCTTTGTTCTTCACTAATATTCATTTTCAACAATTTTTCTTTATTCACTGTAGGCTGTTCATATCAGTCGATTTCTCTGTCTGTCTCCCCCCTCCCTCCCCGCTCTTCTCTCTCATTTGTTTATCAATCCGTTCAAGAACTTGCATTTCCCTATTTCTTCGTCCTTTCTCATTTTGTTTTCCTTTTTGTAACTCAGTTCACTACATGGTTGTTCTTTTTGTTGTTGTGTTACGAGACGCCTCCTTAATGTTGTTACTACCCCAAACCATTTATGGTTGCGGCATCGCCACAGACGACGATATCTCATACAGCTGCCAATTTTTTTTTCATGAACTACCTCTGGTCAGCCTCTGCAATAGTACATGCGGACACTGCCATATAAACTGAAGCGCGTTCAGTGTGCACTGCACCACAGCAAGTACGGTTCCACAGACGAATCGTGCAGCCCCCTTGCCCTGGTGGAATAATGTATTATCACTATACTCATTCTCTGATCATTGGCAGGGGTGTAGACAACTATAAGAAAAAGCAATGTTGCGCTGCACAACCAGCTATTCGTAATTCGCCTTGTGTTTGTTATTTAGCAGCGCCCCCCCCCCCACCCCCCTCGTCCCACCTTTACCCCCACCACTCAAAGAAAACAAAACAAACAACAACAATAACAACAAACAAACAAGAAAACACCACCACCGACAACAACAGCAATGAAATCAACAGAAGAAATGATTTGATAAACAATATGTCAGCAAAGCATTACATATGAGTAGATGTCGAATATACAGCCGATCTTCCTTATGATGTTAGCGACATAGGAAATGTTCCGATTGACTGAAAACACTTGAACTTGTTCCATAGGAAATGTGTGGACATCCAAAAACGTGACATAGTTTCCTCTGGACAGCTTTGGGACAGGGTGTATTGTTGCAGCAGATTGTAACTATTCAAGTACTCATCTGGGATGCACAGTTCATTGGGGGGCCGGAATAGCTCAGTTTGTAGGGAGCCAAACTCGTGATACAGGAGTTGCGGGTTTGAATCTCCAGTGGGGCGTTACGATACAGGAGAATTTTACCCTCGGAGTTAACATTAGTTTTGACTCCACTTCCCGAACAGTCCTTCAAATGAGACCATTCAGCGAGGTCCACGCGTGAACACACGCATCACGTTTTGCATATACATACATTCACATCACCAACTTTCAGAAGAGAAGGCCAGTCTGGCCGTTGATATGGATGACACGTATACACATTGCATGCACCGAATTAAAAAAAAAACCTGATTGACTGACAGACTGAATGACGCGGGAAACGACTGAATGTGTAGCACCAGCAGGCAGCTCTTTAGTCGGCTCTACCCGGGTAGGCAGCCCGTTGTGTAGAGGAATGTGTGGATTTTAGAGCGTGTGAAGTTTGGCCTCAAACCGAGGACAGGCGCTGTAAAGTAATAATAATACTAAATAATAATAATCGGTCATCTAGGGTGCATTATTTATCTAGATACATCGCTTATCTGGGGTGCACTGTTCATTGGGGTGCGTTGCCCATCTTGAGTAAAGTATTCACTGTGAGGTGCCTTGTTCATCTGGAGTGTATTGCTCAATACAGGACGTTGCTCATCTGAAGTGTTCTGTTCAATGATCTAAAGTTTTTTCTGTGTGCTTTGTTCATTGGATGAGGGCATTGCTTACCTGAAGTGCTCTGTTTATTGGAGTGCATCGCATATCTGAAGTGCTCTGTTTATTGGAGTGCATCGCATATCTGAAGTGCTCTGCTTATTGGAGTGCATCGCATATCTGAAGTGCTCTGTTTATTGGAGTGCATCGCATATCTGAAGTGCTCTGTTTATTGGAGTGCATCGCATATCTGAAGTGCTCTGTTTATTGGAGTGCATTGCTCAATTGGGGTGATGAAGCATCACTTACCTTGAGAGCATTGTTTATTTGGATGCACTGCTCATCTGGGTGCAGTGTTCATTGGGGATGCATTGCTCATCTGGGGTTCACTGTTCATCCGGATGCATTGCTCATCTGGGGTGCACTGTTCATTGGGGATGTATTGCTCATGTGGGGTTCACTTGTCATTGGGCCATGTATTGCTCATCTGGGGTGCACTGTTCACCCGGATGCATTGCTCATCTGGGGTGCACTGTTCATTGGGGATGCATTGCCCATTTGGGCTTCACTGCTCAATGGTGTGCCTGGATGGTGTAGTGGTCCAGAATCTAGTTTTCACCTGGCATGGATCATAAATTAAAAGAATGTATTCTTGCTGTGCGTGTTAACGTGCTGTCGATCTCATGGAAGCTTCACAGTCAGCTACAGCCCCTAACCTCCCTCCTCCCCACTCGACGGGACAGTTTTCAATCTGCCGTATTCCTTGCCACTTTCTCTGTTAGCTTTTTCAAGTTTATTACCATTGTCGTAGGGGTCAAACACTAAATATTAAAAATAGGCCCCTGTTTTCTTTTTTCATCTGACTGTTTTTTTTTTGTTCAATCATTTGAGCAGTTACAGCATTGTTATGGATTAATATTTGAACAGTAAAAGAAATGTTATAGTATCAGATGGCACAGGGTGGTAACAGAATCTTATCTACCTGTGTTTTGATTGTAGGCCTATGATCAGTTGTGCTGAGTGTTATGATGACATTAACTGGTAGAAAGGAGAGTAGTCTTCTCTGGCAACATGTGGATTGCTTGCGCAGTGGTTCAGTTCAGTTCAGTGGTTAATTTTAACGTCTATTCATCTTTCGACGATATCAGACGATAACTAAGGGCAACAGAGCAACAGAGATCAGTAAGAATGTCACACATACCGTCTCTGGTAAATCTTTGTCACCTCACTCCTTCACGTGTTAGAATCTAGACACTCCACTAAGAATACTTCTGATAACACTCAAAAAAAAAGAAAAGAAAAGAAAATCACGATAGTCTGACCAACTCTGACTGGGCAATAACTAGAGCGATGTCCGTAATTCAATACAATACAATGTCTGCACAGTGGTTTTTGAACGTTGTGATATGGTAAGTAGGAACTGGACAGAAGAGGATCTTAAGAACACGTCTCTCCTGCAAAGTGTTCGCTCTCGTGCTCGCATTTTGACACTTCTCAAGTGTGACTACTTATGTCAGCGAGAGCCAGAGTGAAAAGTGGCCCAGTTTCTCGAACCGAACATACAAAGGGTAATTCGCCAATCAGAGCGAAGGTGAAGATCGTATGCTCCACAACCGATCATCACTGAGCACCATTTTTCTGTTGTTGTTTACGTTGTTCTTCTTTACCGTGATCGGGAAGTCGTCCTGGCTTTCAGATTCTGTGTCAAACATGAATACACTTATGTTTTCTCTTTCACTAAATCTATTTCTTTTAAGAAAGTCCAAACGTGTTGAGGGGCTGTGAATAAACAAAGTCCAAACGTGTTGAGGGGCTGTGAATAAACAAAGTCCAAACGTGTTAAGGGGCTGTGAATAAACAAAGTCCAAACGTGTTGAGGGGCTGTGAATAAACAAAGTCCAAACGTGTTGAGGGGCTGTGAATAAACAAAGTCCAAACGTGTTAAGGGGCTGTGAATAAACAAAGTCCAAACGTGTTGAGGGGCTGTGAATAAACAAAGTCCAAACGTGTTAAGGGGCTGTGAATAAACAAAGTCCAAACGTGTTGAGGGGCTGTGAATAAACAAAGTCCAAACATGTTAAGGGGCTGTGAATAAACAAAGTCCAAACGTGTTAAGGGGCTGTGAATAAACAAAGTCCAAACGTGTTAAGGGGCTGTGAATAAACAAAGTCCAAACGTGTTGAGGGGCTGTGAATAAACAAAGTCCAAACGTGTTAAGGGGCTGTGAATAAACAAAGTCCAAACGTGTTAAGGGGCTGTGAATAAACAAAGTCCAAACGTGTTAAGGGGCTGTGAATAAACAAAGTCCAAACGTGTTAAGGGGCTGTGAATAAACAAAGTCCAAACGTGTTAAGGGGCTGTGAATAAACAAAGTCCAAACGTGTTAAGGGGCTGTGAATAAACAAAGTCCAAACGTGTCAAGGGGCTGTGAATAAACAAAGTCCAAACGTGTTGAGGGGCTGTGAATAAACAAAGTCCAAACGTGTTGAGGGGCTGTGAATAAACAAAGTCCAAACGTGTTAAGGGGCTGTGAATAAACAAAGTCCAAACGTGTTAAGGGGCTGTGAATAAACAAAGTCCAAACGTGTTGAGGGGCTGTGAATAAACAAAGTCCAAACGTGTTGAGGGGCTGTGAATAAACAAAGTCCAAACGTGTTAAGGGGCTGTGAATAAACAAAGTCCAAACGTGTTGAGGGGCTGTGAATAAACAAAGTCCAAACGTGTTAAGGGGCTGTGAATAAACAAAGTCCAAACGTGTTAAGGGGCTGTGAATAAACAAAGTCCAAACGTGTTAAGGGGCTGTGAATAAACAAAGTCCAAACGTGTTAAGGGGCTGTGAATAAACAAAGTCCAAACGTGTTAAGGGGCTGTGAATAAACAACTTGGGTTGAAGCGCCAAAAAAAGGAGCGTGTTCTGTCCAAGTCACGTGACTCCTTGATGTGCGATTACTCTCCTCTAAACTCACCTGGTCCCAGTTTGATAGAGAGATGATTCAACAACTGTTTGTCCGACTACCGTGACGTCCTCCAACTGCAGTTGTTAGGCAGGCGACTGTGCAGTCAGTGTAACAGACTAACGACCACGGGTCATTGAACTTCACGATTACTGCACACCCTGTTCAACACACAGTTCAATAATGCCACTATTTTTGGCATCACAGGGTCCCTCCACAGACAGTGGCTTATTACTATTGGCCACAGTCTTTGTTCCCTTTGTTCTCTCAGACAGACAGCTGGCTGACGGGACAGTCAGTGTGTGTCACTGTTGGCCAATGAGATGCTGCCACAATTCCACGGGCAAAACGAAGCTGGGCTGTCAGTACCATTGACATCAAGTTGAATGTTCAGGCTGAAGTCTTTCTCGTGCAAAACAAATCCCGTTTTATCTGTCTTTTATGACCCCTCCCCCCCCCCCCCCCCCCAACTTTTCTTGTCATTGTATTTGTATGTCAAATGCGTTTCTCAAATCCACTTTCTCCAGCACAGAAGCAGATGGCACGGCCGGTGT
>JAFLJL010003421.1:0-2500 GCA_018398815.1 Conus ventricosus | reverse complement strand
TGAACAATAACATTCTTACAGCAAATCGGAATCAAGTTGGGGTGAATGACGTGAACAATAACATTCTTACAGCAAGTATGGATCAATGTTGGGGTGAATGACGTGAACAATAACATTCTTACAGCAAATCTGAATCAATGTTGGGGTGAATGACGTGAACAATAACATTCTTACAGCAAATCTGAATCAATGTTGGGGTGAATGACGTGAACAATAACATTCTTACAGCAACTCTGAATCAATGTTGGGGTGAATGACGTGAACAATAACATTCTTACAGCAAGTGTGAATCAATGTTGGGGTGAATGACGTGAACAATAACATTCTTACAGCAAGTGTGAATCAATGTTGGGGTGAATGACGTGAACAATAACATTCTTACAGCAAATCAGGATCAATGTTGGGGTGAATGACGTGAACAATAATATTCTTACAGCAAATCGGAATCAATGTTGGGGTGAATGACGTGAACAATAACATTCTTACAGCAAATCGGAATCAATGTTGGGGTGAATGACGTGAACAATAACATTCTTACAGCAAGTATGGATCAATGTTGGGGTGAATGACGTGAACAATAACATTCTTACAGCAAATCTGAATCAATGTTGGGGTGAATGACGTGAACAATAACATTCTTACAGCAAATCTGAATCAATGTTGGGTGAATGACGTGAACAATAACATTCTTACAGCAAATCTGAATCAATGTTGGGGTGAATGACGTGAACAATAACATTCTTACAGCAAGTGTGAATCAATGTTGGGTGAATGACGTGAACAATAACATTCTTACAGCAAGTGTGAATCAATGTTGGGGTGAATGACGTGAACAATAACATTCTTACAGCAAATCTGGATCAATGTTGGGGTGAATGACGTGAACAATAACATTCTTACAGCAAATCTGGATCAATGTTGGGGTGAATGACGTGAACAATGACATTCTTACAGCAAATCTGGATCAATGTTGGGGTGAATGACGTGAACAATAACATTCTTACAGCAAATCTGGATCAATGTTGGGGTGAATGACGTGAACAATAACATTCTTACAGCAAATCTGGATCAATGTTGGGGTGAATGACGTGAACAATGACATTCTTACAGCAAATCTGGATCAATGTTGGGGTGAATGACGTGAACAATAACATTCTTACAGCAAATCTGGATCAATGTTGGGGTGAATGACGTGAACAATAACATTCTTACAGCAAATCTGGATCAATGTTGGGTGAATGACGTGAACAATGACATTCTTACAGCAAGTCTGGATCAATGTTGGGTGAATGATGTGAACAATAACATTCTTACAGCAAGTCTGGATCAATGTTGGGTGAATGATGTGAACAATAACATTCTTACAGCAAGTCTGGATCACTGTTGGGTGAATGATGTGAACAATGATTGTCTCATAGTTCTCCTCTCTGTTTCACCTGTTGTATAGTCTCTGTCTATCTGTCTGTCTAAGCGTGTGCGTGTATGCGTGAGCGTGTTTGTGAACATGTGTGCACCTGTGAGTGTGTGTGTGTGTGTGTGTGTGTGTGTGTGTGTGTGGTGTGTGTGTGGTGTGTGTGTGTGTGTGTGTGAGTGTGTGTGTGTGTGTGTGGGTGTGCATATATTGAGGGTTGACTGCCAGAACCAAGCATCTAAATTTTCGGAAAGTTTACAGGAGACAATTTTTAAATTTTCAGCTGCTGTAGCATGAAAACAAATCCAGTAAGCGCCTCAAATCTTTTACACAAAGTAAATCAATATCATTTCTGCTGAAAGCATTTCTTGTATTTACCTATTGTGCTAAGTGTAAATAATACAATTCAAAACATGCACAAGATACTTGGTTTTCGACAGCTGAAAGTACCATGATCAAGGACAACCAGAAGCCAGTATCTCAAAGATATGAGGTTTTGCCAAACCCATACTGAAAGCATTTCCACCAGTTGAGACAACAAGAACAAAGTGACTGATGATGGTTGGTTTTTACAAGCTTAAAGCGCCATGAGCTAGGACAACCAGAAACCAGTATCTCAAAGTACAGGGTTTTGGGAAAAGATTGTACAGAAAGTATTTCCTCAGAATGTAAAGACAAGGACGTCGTATTTTGATGTACTGGACTTTGTAGCTACATGGTGTCACGTCGCCGAGGGAGATGGCAAACACCAAGTCAGGGGCTTCACTCCGCGTTCACACACCAATGACCAGTCCCGCATTCAACCTTCATCCACAAGCCCAAACACTCAACTATGATTCATCCCTAACCACACTCACACCAAATGTAACATAAACTAACTAAATTTATTAATCACATCACAACATGCGCTCCACAAAAAAAAAAACAACAACCAATAATTTGCTAAAACCAAACAGCGCACAAAATTACGTTAACAAGGCCACGCGTACGCTATAGAACACACACACTGCCGACCGCTCTGCTTCCTTCTCTGTGTACAAAAACCTGTGAATGCACACAACAATCAATATCAGCCAAATGATTTCAAAA